>VWZP01008343.1:505436-544223 GCA_013396995.1 Dicaeum eximium | reverse complement strand
TTTTTTTTTTTTTTAATGGCTGCCCATAAAAAACCCAACACCTCTTGTTTCTGCTGTCATACTTTATAAATCTACGTGCTGCCTTTCAGGACCATTCCCTTTGCCGTACGGGGTGTACTTCAGTGGCACTTTTTCACAGCACACGAGCAGGATCTTTGCCAGCTGATTTGTAGCACAGGGGCTGGACTTCTTCACTGAGGGATAAACAAAAAGCTTGAAAAAAGAGGCATGGAGCAGAGGACAGGAGGGCTACCTCACAGCTGCTCTGGAGATTAGATCTACATTAGTCAGTCCGTGATTTTCAAAATATATTTACCTCTTTTTTTCTTTTTTCAGGAAAACACAACAAAAAATTAAGGTAATTGAAATATTGTCTCTGATTTAAAGGATGCAATCCTACACAGCTATTGCCTTGTGCTTTTTTCACTCCCTTCTTTCCTTCTTCCCCCTTTTCTTCCTTTCACAAGAAAGACCAGTAAAAGCTCTGTATATTAGATACAAGCCTCATCTATAAAAATACTGTCTTAAAATATTACTCATATCATGCTGTTGCACAGTCAAATTTCATAAGAAACAAAGCACTAAATACAACATAAATTACATCAGCATTACAACTTGGGCATAAATTATCTGAACTAAACTAAATCTGACCTTGCTTCTACTAGTTTGGTCAGTGTCTCCATTTTAGATGCTGCAGGTCATCCTTAAACATAAGTTTGTTCTTTCAGTTGATTTTCACATTTAAATTGATTTAATAAATCATGACATAACAAGCATTAAAATATAAGCATTTTATACCTAAGGAACTAGCAGTCTGTCATCTTCAGCAGTAGATGTGACAGAGCTGAACACTTGAATCAAAAAAAGAGACTATTTACAGAGACTGCAACTGATGCAATTGTATACAGGCATTTATTTGTCTGCTTAAAGTTTCAACCCCGATAGTTTTTCCTTTCTTATTGTATTTGTCTAAATCCAATTGTGAGTTCTTCAGGGCAGCAATCTGTCTCCTCATATGTTCATAAAGCACCATGTACACCTATGGCACTTTGTAATAAGTAATTTCTGATCTGTTTATGATTAGAGAGGGATTTCAGGTGAAATATTGTAAATTGAAATGACAGGCGATGAGGACAGCTCATGTTGCCAACATCCTTAGGTAGAACATGGTCTTCAGCACAGGATGGCAGCCAACATGCTATGCACAGTTTGAGCTTGCCCATGTGCAGCTCTAAATGCATTTTGAGAGCCACCCTACAACCATCCCCCATTCCCTGACACCATGGCCTTAAGCAACACATTCTGCAGCATGGGAGCACTCTCCATTAAATGCTTTGTGCTGCAATACACATCTCTTTATAAGGATATCTCCTGTTTTTTCCAGGGTTACTCTCTGAGAGCAAGCCAGACACGCTGCAGAGTGACTGGAAAGACAGAGAGTGCACTGGCTTGACAGGAGGTGGAAAGAAAGTGGGACAAGCCACAGAAGGGGGAGCAGAGGGAGAAGATGGGAATTTATTATATTAATAGGATCACCTGGTGACTTGCCCAAGGGATGAACACATCCAGACCAGTCTCCCACTTAATGGCAGTTGATTTGTGCAGGTGATATATCTAATGTGAGGGTCCAGCTGCCTGATGCATGCACAGATGAAGCTCCCAGCATGCTTAGGATTACCATATTAATGATAGCAAGAAGACATGTGATAGCCTTCCAGGAGCAAGCATCAGATCGGGCCTTTGCCTGCACCCCAGGACAGGATGATGGCCATCCAAAATCCCCCATCTTCCAGAAACTCAGCCCTACACATGCCCTTGCTGCCCCCCAAAGACAGGGGCTTTTCCTCAGCCCTTCCCAGTCCAGATTCCTCAGCTTCCCACAGAGTGCCTATACCCAACATTTGTGGTCCCATACCTCTTAAACCATCTCAGAGCACGAATTCCCAGCTACTTTCAGACCACAGCTCCTAGCCTCCCCCACTCCAGCTGCTGTCCCCAAAGCCAGCATTCTCACCATATCTCCCCCATTACTTTCCCCACCAAGACCTCAGCTTCCCAGGCTTCCCCAAACCCCATAACACTCCCCAAGCCTGCACCACAAACTTGCCATCTCACAGCTTCCTTTCCTCCCTCTAGGCTATACCCAATTCCCCCGCTGTCAAATGATCCCACTGAGTCCCTTTACCACCCAGTCCCCTCACCTGTCCTCCCTTTCCCACCTTTGCTCACAGCCCAGATTTTCCCATCACCTCATCTCCCTACTATGTCCTCTCTATACAGAGAGCCCTGCTTGTCTGCATCCCTGCCATTTGGGTCTGCCATGCTGCTGACAGGCCCAACATCCCAACAGGAGCAGATCTCCAGCTTCCAGCTTCCCCCGCCACATGAAACCCCACAGCGCCCTTTCCCTGCCCATTTCTTCTCCAAAGAGTCAGTCTGCAGGAAATTCCCATCCATAAAGACTGAGATTTTAGGTGTCTGGAAGGATTTTAGAAAAATAAAATCAATAGTTTTGATTTGTTTCAATTCAAAAGGACCTAGCTACAGGCTGAACCCGCTGCCCTCTGTGGAGTGCTATTTTAATGGCAACACAAGGAGATGTCTTGCCCAAGAACACACACAGAGCCCAAGCCCTGAACCTTCAAACTCACAAGGCACACCTTAACGAAACTGCCTGTGTGTCATTTTTGGCCACCCAAAATGAGTTCCACACAGCTCTGCTTTAAGGCTCACCTGGGTCTTCAGGCTCTGACCACCTTGGAAGCCTCTTTTCTTCCTCAAAAAGCTGCAGCCTCCAAATAAAACCTTGCTGCTATTTATTCCCTAAAGCCACATTCCCAAAGCAGCATAACAAGAAAGTCCCATGCAGAGGTTTCTTCCTCAAGGTGGGAAGAGCAAAGAAGATTTACAGCTGCAGGGAAAAGGAGACCAAGAAGGTCACAGTAACAAAAGAAGTCATCACCTGGGCAGCCAAAGTTTGTAGCTTAATAAGCAAGCACTGATCTAAATCTCCATCATGCCAGCTTGTGTCATTACAGGGCAAACAGGACAGGGTTTTCCCTCCACAGACTTATATATTTCCATGGCTATGACACCCAAGAGAGCTGCGCTGGAAGTACATTGGTAAGACTGCAAAGTCATGCACTTTAACTAGGAAATATGGGGCCTAAGGTGGTCTTTGCAGCACCAGTCACACTGTGATGCAATCCTTATTTGCCCAGAGAATTGTCATTTCTCCACCATTCTCCTACTCTGCTCTGCACACCCAAGAGCTTCAGTGGCATATTCTGGGTCCTTGTTCCTTGGTCATAATTTCCTCACATCACTCAAGCCCTGCTCAGGATGGAAGCAATAATTTACTCATAGACTTTTCTTTGGCCTTCCCTGCTCTTAAATTAGAGCGATTCACAGATGTTAATTATCTTATTTCCATAATGAACCTGTGGAAGGAAGGTGTATCATTAACTCCGCATTACAGCTGGTGAGCTGAGACACAGAGCTGCAAGTTAATAGATTAATATCTGCTAATTTTGCACACCTAAGCTGAAACACTGAAGGCTAGCTTTCCTTTCACTCTGTAGGGCCTGACATTGCAAAATCCATGATGCTCTATTCACATCTCCTTGGACTTTAAGGTACAGGTCCTGGAAAAGAGTAACTTCACCACCACCTCTCCCACAGCTGTCCCCAGAGCTGCAAACTTTAAGTCCATCATACAGACCATGTCCTGTTTGAGGAAGCACAGAGCCAAGACCAGCATTGGGATACCATGGCCAACCATTCTAGAAATCAAGAGCATTAGGGATGTTTTGCTAGAGGGTTTTGGTGGCTCTTTCCTGATACCAGACAAATAGTTGACTCTGTGTCTCAAGTAGCCAGAATACCAATTCAAGTTTGTGGCAGACCAGGAAAAAAGAGGGGAAGGTTACCTGCTTAATCTCTACTCAACTCCTACAGGCTGCACCATTCAAAATGTGTAGTCCAGTTTGGTTGAACGCTTACCAAAATCTTCTTGCAAAATGTTAAATCCTCAAATGAAAGCATGAGAACTCCATGATTTAGGGGAAAAAAAAAAAAAAAAGAAAGAGCCTGAGAGCCTGGATATTTATCCCACAGGCAAAACAAGCATAAAAATGCCTAGGATAAATTTACCCTAGTTTCCATTCTGGAGATAACTAACCTGCTTTAGCTGAAACTTTCTCTTAGAAACTTTCTCTTAGCCTGAAGTCAGCACCCGGGACGGAAAATTTCAGCTTATAACAGTTAACACATGCTGAAGAATAAGGTCCTGTAGACAGACATCTATCCAGTATTGCTAAGTATTAAGTATTAATAAGTACTATTATTACAGGACATAGTGAGCCCTGAGTGCCTTTCCCCAACTGTGCCTGCTGTGTCTGCCTCCACTACCTTTGCCTGACTCTGCTGCCCCTTCCCAGCCCAGCTCTCCCAAGGAAAGACTTACATTGACACCCACACAACCCAACCTGACACCAATTTCTTACCCTGACTCTTTTATCTGGGTAAGATAGCACAGCAGACCAAATTCTGGGGAGTCACTAATCCAGAACCTTCAATCCAAGCTCTCCTATATATATTTGCAGTTCGATATATTTTGATATATAGAACTGCAAATATATATAGGAGAGCTGTATTATGTTTGATATATAGAACTGCAAATATATGTAGGAGAGCTATTTATATTTTTATACTTTTTACTGTCCGTATCTCCTGCAGGTCTGCCACAGGTTTTTTGACTGGTTAATGGCTTTATCTCCCAGCTGAGCATACAATCTCCAGTCATTAGTGAGCTGCATTTGGATGTGGTATATCATCCTCTTTGCAATGCCAAGGATGTCTTGCACAAGCCTCCCTCACTCTTTTGATGGACTGTAGACAGCTTGCTCATTAGTTTAGTATCTAATTGCATATCAGTCACACTCTCAAGCTCCTCATTACTTCACTTACTCAGCTACAGTAATTAGATTTCACATTTCTTTACACTCTCATGGCATTGTTTTAGCCTACTGAGGAGACACTCATATATAATACACATATATTATAAATTATCTCCTGTAATTATCATATTCATTATAATATATAACACATGCATATACATACATAATGTTGCTGAGGCAAACTCAAACCTCTTCAGTTCTAAATGTTCAGGATGCTCCAAGAGCATCTCCAACTGCTTGTTTCTTAGTTTTAACTTTGATGAGGCTTCACCCATCTGTGACCCTTCGCTTACAAACCGTGCCTGATTGCATAATTTCCTACTTTTCCCCCACCACCACGTACCTCACTGGAAAAACAAAGCCTTCAGATCTACTCACCGCAGAAATGCAAATTCTTTTAGGCAGAAAAACGAATTTGATGTTTAGTACGGCAGCAAACAGAAAAGTTGCTTAAGCCGCCAGCCCTTATCTTTTGGGATAACATAGATTTTATGCCTCTTTTTTGGTCTAATTTGATGCATTTCTTTAGCACCTACTCTCTAAGCCTCCAGCTTTTATGTGAGATCATTCCATACATTTATTATGGCACTTAAGAAGTGATAACAATTTATTTAACTTTTCAGAACAGAATTCTGCAGACTTTGAGGGAGATTTTTTTTTTCCAGGGGATCATGCATGGAATATGTGATGGTGCCTGTATTTCCAGATGTAAAAAACACACACACAGGGTAACAATGTGGGCCTCTTTTTAAAGTGTGTTAAATAAGTGAAGGCACCAAATGGCTAAACTCAAAAAGGCAAACAGGTAGCTCCCCACAAACTGTAAAAGGGCTCTCTCTTCATAGAATATGTCTGCAGAAGTAAACTAAGAAGAGTAGGGAGTATTTTATTCAGTGTTGTAGATGTAGCCATAGAGACTGCAGTGGTTTCCAAATCGCCTCCTTGTCCTGCTGTGATGCACATTCACAGGTGCAGGGGGGACGGGTGACATTTGGGGACTGACTGGCTAACTCCTAAAGGTGGGCAAACATGCCATTCAGGGCTGGGGTACACATGCATCCTTCAGCCATGGAAACAGCTCTAGTGCTCTCCACTCTGTCACCAGCTCCAGTCCCAGGTCACATCACCCCAGGCCAATATTCTGCCCCCTCAGCCAGACCCCTTCAGTGAAGTGTATGCTGAGAATGAGCAAATGCCATGCATGAAAGACAGTGAGTACAGGAATGCTTCATAGGTCTGGAGGTGCCGCAGAGGTCAAAGTATGGCAGATATGGAAAAAAAAAAGTCTACCAGTGGCCTTGAAAAACAGTCTGACCTAATCCTGAGCAAACCCCAAACCCATGAAATGCAGCAGAATGCAGTAGCAGAAAACCTTAAAGCAAAAATCCTGGATTAAACACTCAAGAGCACCCAAATTATTTAGGAACCAGATTTGCCAAGCTTCTGAAAAGTTTGCTTCTCGTCAACTGAGTAGGAATATCTAAAGCCTTTCCATCTCTTGTAAAGGTATGTCTTTGCTCTCCATCCTCCTCTGTACAGCTTTGTCCTGTTTTCCTGCCCTGCTCTGCCTGGAGCTGGCTGCATGTCAGGCAGCAACACCCTGGCAGACATCGAAGATAAAATCCATCACCCAACACATTAAGGGTGGGGGCAGAGAGGGACATTTAACACTGAGCCCTCCTGCATATTGGAAAGGGAGATCCAAAACCAGGATGAAGGAGAGCAGCCTGATGGAACCCACCACCACTGCCCCTACATCCTTCAGCTGTGGGGTGCTCCTCACTATGCCAAAATAAAACTTGGTGCTGGGCAGACTCCCAGCCCTGAAAGCAGCCGGCTGAGGGAGGATGCTCGCAGTGTGCTCCTGCCCTGGCAGGCAGCCAAGTGCGGCAGCCGCCTGCGTCTGAGCTCTTGCCCTGCTCTCAGAGCCTCTTCAACAGAAGTGACACAAGGCACACTCTTGCTCACAGCCTGCTGCCGCTCTGGAGCTTGGGAGAAGAAGAGACTTAGTCCTTCACAGCTGGGGGCTCTGACTCTGCAAGCTGAGGCACGATTAGGATGGAGGACAAGGGGGGAACAGGAGGGAGAAGGAGAGGCGAGATGGAGGAAGGGACTCCTGGCACATGTCTGAATCCCTGATTCTCTCTTGCGTTCTTCCCCCATGCTGCCTCTCTCTGTAATCCTCCGGGAAACAACTGGGAGCAGACCAGGGCTAGAACCTGCAGGCCCCCTCAGCCTGGGAATCAGAAGCTGTGGCACTGTGCCCAAGCCTATTAACCCCGCTGTGATATTGGGCTAATTAGCTCCAGCATGGCATCACGCTAATGCAACTTCTCAGTCTCCAGCACCTCAACAAGGATTGCTTCCCAATGTCCCCTCCTATGCCACAGATGTATCAGTGGAGGGGGTGAAAAATCACATGTGCAAGGTAATACTGAAAACATATAGACAGCAGAGAAATGGGAAGGCTATTTTTATGGGCATAGTAAAAATAGATTGGCATGTATTTAACTATCCTTGTGCTTGTACAAGGATATTATCTTACTTACTTCCAAAACTGTAGGAAGGTGGCAGAGCCCAAAGAGTGACCGTGCCATACTTGTTTAGTGTGGCACTGAGTGGGTGACACTGGCTGGGCAGGGACAGCCAAAGGACATGCAGAAAGGGACTTTGCACACCAAATAGCCAGGGAGCTGTTTCTCAGAGAAATCAGTGGAGCCCATCAGAACCAGCACACATAAGTATTCGCAGAGGACTGTACATCTTTCTGGGAGCTAAGAGGTGTATTTCTTCCACCCATTCATCATTTTTAAGAGTCTAAAATTCCAAACAGTCCTTCAAGGAGGAGAGTGTGAACGAGACCCAGGAGGAAACAAGGAGCTGCTGGAGGAAAGCCAAATATATCAGTCCAGACACCTTCAAAGTGCTATGAAAGACATCCCAGTCAGGCATGTAGCAGCAGCCATGGAGCAAGAGCACCAATTCACAACAGCCAGGGAAAGAAGCTGTGCAACTCCCCTCTTTAATATCCCAGTGATCTGATCAGACCTCAAGCTATGGAGAAGGTAAGCACTTCTCTTAAAGGTCCAGACTGGGGACAGACATGAATAACTGCTCTGCTACCTGCACTTCATAAAACCAAAGGCACCAAGGCAAAATAGCCAGAAGGGACATGCATAATAAAGGTGGTCACTTCTAAGGGCATCTCTGATCTCCTAACAGTGGGCAAAGAGCAGGACTTGGACTGTCACCTGTCCAGTGCACCCACAGTCTGTAGACATGAGGGGTTGAACCTGAGAGAGCCTCAAGCCCTCAGCCAAGCTAAAATATGTCCAACTTCCACAGCATTCAATGACAATTGAATACCTAAATATCCCAGACCTTGGTAGGGTTGAGCCTTCCTCCAGATGAGAGAGTTGAGAACTGAACATGAGAATCTGCCTTCTGGTTTAACAGCTTAAAAGTCTCATTTATCTCTTCTGGGGTAGAAAATGTAGAGGATAAAGAGAGCTGGAAAAGGGGCGGGCGGTGGGAGGATGGGTGGAATAGCGGAAAAGGAAAGGGACACCAAGGAGTAAGATTATGTGGGAACATAAACTGGGTTAGGAGGCAAAATCTCATATTCAGATGTCTTGCTGGCAAGACAGACCAGGAAACACCCCCAAAAAACCTGCAGCAGACCCTGGCTGAGGACAACATGGGGAGACCTTCAGGAATGCACTGCCTCAAGGATACCTCCAGGCAGCTCGCACGAGGCCCATGCTGTGTGGGGAATGCAGAAAACTGGTCTTTTGTTTCATGCCCCTTTGTTTTAACCTCTTGAATCTAAGACCCCAGCTGCTACTCCGGGAGAGGCTAGAAATTAATCCAATTAAAAAATAAATTCCCTGTGGAATCAAAACTGCTTGCCGGGTGGGGGGTACGGGCACACAATTTCTTCTGCAAAACAAACTCCTTCTTCTAACCCACATTTCACAGGGTGGAGATGCAGGCAGGGAAGCATTTGAAGCAAATAAACAAATGCTCAGAATGATTTATAACCCTGGTACCAGCCTGCAGCTCAGGGGAAGGTTTGCAGCCGTGTCTCCTGCAGCCCGCATGGCTGGAGACAGAAGCACAATGCCCCACGCCACCCTCCAACACAAACAGTCGGAGAGCAACAAAACCTTTTGCTGCTTCGTTCCACTCTTTTGTTTTCCAGGGGTTTTGGTCAGCCCAGGCTTGTGGAGCTTGACAGGTTAACCCACACTTCCTTAGTTTCAGCAGAAATGATTAAACAGGGGGGATTGTTTAGGCCCTGAAGCAGAAGGAATTCCTTTGTTTTTGTAGATCACTCCAAGGCAGCCAAGCCGTGGGGATGCCCAAGAAGAAAGGGGTAGGGCCTGAGCATGGAGATGAGTTTCCAGGGAGGGAGGGCCATGCCACCACTCTGCAGGCTAAGAGACAAGGGCTGAGGGGGGCACATGTTGCACCTCTGCTTCATGTCTGCAGAGAGGGTCAAACAGATCCTCTGGTACGTGGGTGAGCAGGACCAGCTGGAGACCACGCCCAGGTAGCCTGGCTCTCCTGAGAGGCAGTCATACCACCCCAGGGCTCCTGCTACAAGGGGATCCCACCCCACCTCCCCCAGGGTGTGCACTCACCATACAGCCTCTCTTGAGGGGGCCAGAGAGGGGCACTTTAATAGCAAAGGCTTGATGCCCTTAAGATCTCCTGGGAACAGGGAAGCACAGATATTGTGCAAGAGGGAAGCACACTGCCTGTGCTTGCATGAAGCTGCACACGCTCCCTCAAGGTATACATGGTCCTGGGATACTAGATGGGAGTTCAGTGGGAGCCTTGCCTTCTTTCACACCTCTAAAACATTAGACCTTCAAGCTTATCTCCATGAGCAGAGATCCCTGGGCAGGATCTGAGGCACCTGTTGAGAGGAGGGAAGCCTTGCCCTGTTGCACTGGGAACACTTGACACCTTGAGACATATGTGAACCTACTGTGCTGTAAGTGGTGGGAAAAAGCAGTCAAGTGTCATTCATCGCTCAGCTGGAGGAGTGAAGAACAGGATGAGATCCCGGGGTTTTGCCACCCCTTGTTACCCCTTGTAACTACTTGGAGAGAGGGAAAAGCACCCACAAATTTTATTTCCAAGATCTGAATTGGGGGGAAAAAAGAAGGAAGTTTAAAGCTGAAGAAGAGAAACCTGAGGTGCTGGCAATCGCTTACTTGACTGATATTGGCAACAGGCTGGTGGTCTAGGAGTGCTCCCCCTCCTTGGGAGCAACACATTACCCAAGAGCCCAGGTTCACAGAGGTGCATGGAGAAGCCTTGCTTTTTCCTTTGCCTAGCACCGTCCCTCGGAGCAGCTTTGATTTCTGTGTCTAAAGAGGTGCAGAAAGGAGCTTGGCAGCAGAGATCAGACCTCTGGACACCGCAAAACACCTCCTTCTTTGCACGCTCTGGGTCTCCGCAACAACACTAAGTGCAAGAGAGCTGGTAAATTATTAAAACAACCTTGCAACAGCTCCAGAGAAACCACCAGTGCCTCAGATTCAAAGGAAAGGCTGTGGTGTGAGAATCCCCATTAGTAACAATACGCACAGTTTGCAAGAACATATGTCCCCACATGGAGCAATCAACCAATCTGGGCTGTTTAACCACAATATTTCAAAGAAGTGCTTTTAATGCAGCTGATCCGTATGTTTATTTTGAGCTGTAAAACAGGATTCTTCACTAGCCTTTCAGAACATTTCTGTGGTGGACTGTATTGGGGAGAAGGCAGAGAGATTGATACACTGGGTTTTTTTTTTTAAATCAAAGTCACGACAGCAGAAAAAGAATAACCCAAGCAGGCAGAAAGTGCATTTGAACTCTAAAACAAAACACATACACACACAAAAAAAAAAAAAAAAAGGAATGAGGAGCAAGACCCCACTGTGTTCCTCTTAAAAATGGGTTTGGATAGAAAGCATGTGAGAGCAGGACTGGGTGGATGGGAAAGGGAAGGATTTCCAAGCCTCCCCTTCTGATTCAGATGCTTGAGCACACATTGAAAATACAGCCCTTTTCACCCTTTTCTCCTGCAAAGTGCGTGGGAGGTGAACGCAGGTCCTGGTTTATCGATTGATTGGCTTTTTGTAAAGAATAAGAGCTCCTCGTGGAATAGCCATGCCTTTGCGGGGAGGGGGAGGTGGGGGGAAAGGTCTGCTCTCCTTCCCTGCTCGATCTAATCCTAATTAAAAATAAATTACATGCTGTATGGAACTTGAAATGGCAAAGATAATCCTGTTACACACGAGGGGCCGCCCCGCTGCCCACTGCCCGCTCCCGACCAGCGGCCCCGTTCCCAGGCAGCCCCATCCCAGGGTCCACACCTCGGACCTCCGCCCGGTGCGGACCCGGCCCGGCTCTGGGCTGGGCGGCCCGGCCCGAGAGCTCCTGCGGAGCTCCCGCGGGCAGGAGAAAAGAGCTCCGCGGAGGTTTGTTCGTATGGAAACCGCGCGTTCGGGGAGCTTTTGTTGGCGGCGGAGCGTGCCCCCCTCCCCGCGCCCCCGCAGCCGGGGCCGAGGCGCGATTTAAATCCCATTTCCATAAGCCGGCGCTGCGGGCAGCCCGCCGCCCCCCGCTCGCGTGCCGCCCCGCGCAGCCCCGCACGCAAAAAAAAGGAAGCCCCGGGATGGAGCCCCGGGATGCTACAGCCTCCGTGTGCCCAGCCGAGCGCCTTTATCCCGCGTTTTCAAAGGAAAACCGGCGCGGGGTTGGACCGGACCGCATTCTGTTTGTCACCCTCTTCTTTGAAAATGCGTCTCTTGGGTTCCCTGAGACGAGAGGAGAGGAGAGGAGAGGAGAGGAGAGGAGAGGAGAGGAACGGCATGAGATTTCCCGGAGAAGCAGTTGCCCCTCAGGACCCCCATCTTCCTCCCCGTCAGGTCTCGTCCCTGCGGGCCAAGCCGCCCTCCCCACGGCTGCTGAAGCGCTGCGGGGCTGCGAGGCTGCAGCGAGCTCCGCGCAGGGCCTCGGTGCCTTGCGGGGCAGATGGTTTCGTTCCCCCCGGTTCGTGCCAGGTTTCAGCCTCATGCTGTTATTTTGTTCTTCTGGAACGAGACTGGTGTTGCTTCCCAGAGAGGCCCTATTAGGACAAAAAGAAAATCCTGTGAATAGGCGTAACAGGGCACCAGGAGGGATAGGTCTTAAATGTATTTTAATATGAGCAGGGCATTGTGTGTAATTCAGCGCTCATCATCGTTTAGTCAAAGAGTTATGGCAGTGATTGGGAATGAATAGAGGGACATAATGGATACATGTGGCGTTTGCTCATTATATTCAACTTAGTCCAACTCCTCTGTGGAAACTGTTCAACTTTCTCTCCCTTTAGCCTGTCATAGTGAAATAATACAGACATTGGTTCCTCGAATGGGATAGCCTGCCATGCTATTATATTTCTACAGCTAACGAGGGCTTCATAAGCCTTTGATACTGCCTGATCTTTGAAACCTTTCCAAATCTCCTCAAGCTTATGCTAAATCCTATTTGGAACTTTTTTTTTTCTTTTTTTTCCTCCTCGCCTGCTAGTGCCCCAGGCTTAAGAAACCCGGGCGGTGACATGCATACTAAAGCATGCGGGGACACCTCCTGAAAGGCGACTTACGGCGCTGATCACAGGCTCTCACGCGAGTGACACACCACTCCGGGCGCAGCTGAATGCCGCCCCCGCCGCTCCCCCGCACCCCGCTAATGCGCGCCCGCCCGCGACACAGCGCGACATGCCGCGACACGCTACGGCACGGCGTGCCCCGGCATGCCACGACACGGCACCTGTCCCGACTTGTTGGCAGGATTAACAAACCCCACCGCGCATCGCACTCCGTGCTCCCCGCGCCAGCTCCGCTGCCGCGCCTCCGGAGAGAGGGAAGAGACGGGAGAGGGAGGAAAGGAGGGAGAAAAAAGGAGGGAGAAAAAATAAGTAAATAAATGGGGAAAAAGAAACAGCGACGGTGCGGGGGAAGAAAAAAATAAAAAAAAAAAAAAGGGAAAAAGCAACCCGCAGACCCCGTGGAGTTAAAGGAAACAAAGGCGAGCGCCCCGCGACCCCGCTCCCGGCCCGGCCCGCGGAGCGCCGGGGGCCGCCGCAGCCCGCGCCGCGCCGCCTCCCATTGGCTGCTCCGCCCGCTCATTTGCATAGCGCCGTCTATGAAAGGCGGCGCGGCGGGCGGGGGGCGCAGACGGCGGCGGAGCCATCCCGGCAATTCCCGCCCGGCCCCGCGCACATCCCGCCCGCACCGCTCCGCGCCGTCGGGCTGAGCCCCCGCCGCTGCCATGAGCCCCCTGCGGCTGCTGGCCGCCGCCTGCCTGCTGGCCCTGTCCCGCTGCAAAACGGTGAGGTATCGCACCGACGAGGAGGGCGCGCCGGGCACGGTGATCGGTACTCTGGCCGACGAGATGCCGGTGAAGGCGCCGGGCGAGATGAGCTTTCGCCTGATGCGGCAGTTCAGCAACAGTTCGCTGGTGCGAGTGCGGGAGGAGGACGGGCAGCTGAGCATCGGTGAAGCGGGGCTGGACCGGGAGCGGCTGTGCGGGCAAGCCCCGCAGTGCGTCCTGGCCTTCGACGTGGTGAGCTGCTGGCGGGAGCGCTACCGCCTGGTGCACGTGGAGCTGGAGGTGCGTGACATCAATGACAATGCACCGCGCTTCCCCCACGCCCAGATGGCGCTGGAGGTGTCCGAGAGTGCTGCACCAGGCACTCGCCTCCCGCTGGAGGTGGCTGTGGATGAGGATGTGGGCTCCAACTCCATCCAGAGCTTCCAGGTCTCCCTCAACAGCCACTTCGGTGTGGAGGCACAGACACGGGCGGATGGGGCACGCTGTGCCGACCTGGTGCTGCTCCAGGAACTGGACCGTGAGCGCCAGCCCTCCTACACCCTGGAGCTGGTGGCCAAGGACGGTGGCAGTCCAGCACGCTCAGGCACAGCCACCGTGCACGTCCGCGTTCTCGACGCCAATGACAACAGTCCAACCTTTGCCCAGAGCTCAGTCACGGTGGAGTTGCCTGAGGATGCGCCGCCCGGCTCCCTGCTGCTCGATCTGGATGCTGCTGACCCCGATGAGGGCCCCAATGGTGAGGTGGTCTATGCCTTCAGCAGCCAGGTGCCCCCCGAGGCACGGCGGCTCTTCCGCCTTGACCCACGCTCGGGCCACCTCACACTGGAGGCCGCCGTGGACTACGAGCGCACCCGCACCTACGAGCTGGACGTGCGTGCCCAGGACCGCGGTGCCAGCCCCCGCGCTGCCACCTGCACCGTCATTGTGCGCCTCACCGACGTCAACGACAACGCCCCGCGCATCAGCATCAGTGCCCTCCGTGGTGCTGCCAGCGCTGCTGGCGTGGCCTACGTCAGCGAGGCGGCGGCCACCGAGAGCTTCGTGGCCCTTGTCAGCGCCACGGACCGCGACTCGGGCGCCAACGGGCAGGTGCGCTGCAGCCTCCGTGGCCACGACCACTTCGCCCTGCAGCGAGCCTACGAGGACAGCTACATGATCGTCACCACGGCGGCACTGGACCGCGAGCGCATCCCTGAGTACAACCTCACCGTGGTGGCCGAGGACCTGGGCTCGCCGCCCTTCAAGACCGTGCGCCAGTACACGGTGCGGGTGAGCGATGAGAATGACAACGCGCCGCTCTTCGCCAAGCCCCTCTACGAGGTGGCTGTACCAGAGAACAACCCCCCGGGTGCCTACATCACCACAGTGGTGGCTCGTGACCCTGATCTCGGCCACAATGGTAAGGTCACCTACCGGCTTCTGGAGACGCAGGTCATGGGGGCCCCCATCTCCACCTACGTCTCGGTGGACCCCGCCACTGGGGCCATCTATGCCCTCAGGACATTCAACTACGAGATCCTCAAGCAGTTGGACCTGAGGATCCAGGCCACTGATGGTGGCTCCCCGCAGCTCTCCAGCAGCACTGTTGTCAAAGTGAGAATGGTGGACCAGAACGACAACCCTCCCGTCATCATCCACCCAGTGCTCACCAACGGGACTGTGGAAATCGGTGTGTCCAGCAAGACCTCCCGTGACTCCGTGGTGGCCCAAATCAAAGCTCGAGATGCAGATGATGGGGCCAATGCTGAGCTCACCTTTGCCTTCCTAGAAGAGTCCCAGCAAGACGTCTTCACCATCAACCCAAGCACTGGGGACATTGTGCTGAGGGCTGACCTCTCTGAAGAGCTGGGACAGCTATTCAAGGTCGTCCTCACTGTGACAGACAATGGCAGACCTCCCCTGGCCACAACTGCCACAGTCAACTTCCTGGTGACTGCCACTGCTCCGTCCAGTATCCAAGACATAGCCAAGCCCAGCTCCTGGGAAGGAAAGGCTTTGCAGTGGGACATCCCTCTGATCGTGATCATTGTCCTGGCAGGCAGCTGCACCCTCCTTCTGGTGGCTATAATCACCATCGCCACCACCTGCAACAGGCGCAAGAAGGGGAACAACATCAAAAACAACACTGCCTTGAAGGACCAGATAGACATTTCCCACCTGGAGAAGGGCCATCAGGAGGAGGGCAGCCAGAGGGGGAACATGTTTGAGGTACGAACTTTTCCCAGCAAAACCTCTTTCACCGGCCCTGACCCCTCTCCAGCAGCTGAAGAGATCTCCACCACTGAGAGCGGCAGCGACAGCACTTGCCTCTACGAGGGTCAGAAGAGGCTGAGGGGACAGAGTGGGGAGGTAAGATCCCACCACAGGGAAGTGGGGAAAAGGGTTGGGGGGTGTCTTGGAGGATGTGAATTGCAGAGGTGCAGTTAATGTTGGTTTACCTTTCACTGCTTCCCTCTCTCATATCTCCTTTGATTTTCCTCCCCACCAGCAGAGTTTTGCTGCCACTCCGAGCTACAACAAGGAGCCTGCTCCCCCCGTGGCCATTTGGAAGGGACACTCATTCAACACCATCTCTGGCCGGGAGGCAGAGAAGTTCAGTGGCAAAGACAGCGGCAAAGGCGACAGTGATTTTAACGACAGCGACTCGGATATCAGCGGAGATGCCCTGAAGAAAGATCTCATCACACACATGCAGAATGGTAAGGGCTCTGCCCCTGCTCCCCACTGGACCTCAGACAGAAAGATGGGTGGATGGGGAGGTAGATGAAGGGACCCATCTGTGGGGCACAGTGATCAGGCAGGGCAGGTGGAAGGGAAAGCCAGACACTGCATGGCTCAACCTGCCCATCTCCTTGTAGCTGGCTGTTGGATGTTGATTCCTCTCTGTGCTGAGAGCCCAGCACATATGCTGGAAGTGCTGTAGGATTGGATTTTCTTCCCAGAAAAAGATTCCCTTACAGCTAGAATTGCAAGGAGTGTCTCTAACAAAACAACATTACCTAACCAAGCACAGGTTTTTGTTGTGCTGTAAAGCATCGCCTCCCCACTCCCACCGTCAGTGCAGTGAGTCACCCTGTGACTGGTAACTTTAAGGATTGTGAAAGGTGTGGATTTATTCCTGCAGTAACGACAGATTTCTCCTCCCCTATCTCTCTCTAGGTCTGTGGGCATGCACAGCTGAATGCAAGATCCTGGGGCACTCCGACCGCTGCTGGAGCCCCTCCTCTGGCCGAGCCAACCCTCACCCCTCTCCATATCCTTCAGCGCCCCTCTCCACCTTCTGCAAGAGCACGTCCTTGCCCAGGGACCCCCTTTGCAGGGACAACTTTTATCAAGCCCAGCTGCCCAAAACAGTGGGGCTTCAGAGCGTCTATGAGAAGGTGCTGCACAGGGACTTTGACCGGACGATCACGCTCCTCTCCCCGCCGCGCCCTGCACGGCTCCCTGACCTTCAGGAGATCGGGGTGCCCCTGTTCCCAGCCCCCTCGACTAGATACCTGGGCCCCCAGACTGAGACGACTGAGAAGGCATAGCCCAGCGTGCTCCCCTCCAGTGCACCCCTCCCTGCGCACACAACTAGGTCACTCCCGAGAGCCTTTAAGTTATTGACCAGATCTAGTGTCGTATGTGTAAATATGCAAGATGTGCCTTACAAATGAAGTCGTTTGGGAAAGATTTCCAATCAGATCAGTACTGTTTGATATTTGCAAACAAAAAAAAATTGTTTGTAGTTAATGTAATTTTTATGAAATGTGCAGTATTTAAATTTCTTTTCATGTTTTCTACATTGGGGTTTTTTCTTTTGCTTTTGTTTTACCCATGGCCTGCCATTTTTTGTAGTGTTTTTAACCTGTACATTGTGTAATGTAATGTTTGTACATAATGAAAATTTGTTATATTTTTATATAATAAATACTTAAAAATGGGAATTCTTGCCAAAGGAGCTGTCTGAAAGACACAGTAATAACAATTAATAATAATAATATCCTGAATATGTAGAATCTTGTAAGGGAAATTCCTCTTTCACGGTGTAATAATAACATAAGCAATCCAGTGTACTGAGAAGTTTGCCTTGCCAAATGTGACTTGTATTTCTTGAATCTGTGGTCAACTTAAGTGTTATTTAATTGCCTTTGGTTCCTGTAATCTGTATCACTGATAAACACTAATAAAGGTTTTGTGATGTTCAGAGGGTTCTGCTCATGGATTTCATGCTTCAGAGCATAGGAGTCTTCACAGGTCAGCAAAAGGATTTTGTGCTGAGAAACGCAGTGGGAAGGGAGCTACTTTTAGTCTTGCCCATTGCTGGTCTCTGGCAATACCTCTGGAGCTTTAGCTCAAAAGCTTTTAATGCTGGGTAGGAGGGAGGCTTGGGGGACAGAGCCAGCCTTTGCTTGTCACTGCCTGGTCTGAGCTCTTCCAGCTCGATCCTTCACGGGTGGGGAGCAGTGTAATTTTAGTGAAGCAAGTGAAGCTCTGCTCATCAGTGGAAACGTTTGTGCTGTGCCGATGTCTTTACATCAGCAGCCACCCGAGCACTTCGCTTTCTCTTCTGGCTGAGACATTGTCAGGCTCCATGGGTGTGTGCTCAAATGTTTACCCCTTGTTAAAGCAGCCTTACCAAAGGACAGTAGCTTGTGTATATATATTTACATATCAAGGGAAAGGTGCGTAAAACAGGAATTGAAAATGTTGATTATATTGACATTTTTTATGATACCTATTTCTCTTCTCACTGAAATGACTGTCCCGGAAAAAAAAAAAATCATACAAAGCTTTGAAACTCCTTCCTATGCAGGTTTCAAGCTAAAAGCAGATCTCAGATCCTGCTGAAATCAGGTATAGAATAGCATTTAATGAAATAAAATGAAGCATCAATGTTTCTTCCTGTGTTCAAAAAAAATGTTTACACCAGAAGTAACACTTCTACTGCAGTTTTAATATTTGATTGAAGTTTTCCAAAAGGGAGAACTGGTCCTTATGTGTACTATATAATTTCACACTTTGTACAAATCAATAATCCAAAAATCTGTACAGGGCAAAGCTTTCAGGTTTTATCATAAATTCTTTAACTATTTATCTAATTGGTATGGTACATATGTATAGAATATGACTCACCAAGGAAATACAAAACTTTCTTGGATATAAACAAGGCTCTATTTGGCCTTTTGTCTCAAAATGTAAGCTGAAAACATTACCCCACCTCTATGTCCCTTAACCAACAAAAATCCCCTTGCTTCCCCAACTTCCAGCTTTCTCAGGCCCATGTAGCAAGAATGGCAGAACCCAATCAAGTTTTTATGCATATGGGGTCTGAGTTTTAACTGCGGCTTCATAAAAGCCACGATGGGAAGATTTGTGGTGGGCAAAGAGTTTCAGAGATTGTACTTGAAGGGAATTTAAATCAGGCTGATGCAAGACTCAATTGGGAAGCTATGTTCGTGATACATCTCCTATGGTCAGGAAAAGAGGTGAGCATTTCTGGCAATTCCTCTAGAGTCGGGTAGTAAAAATCATGATGCATCTAATGAACTTAGAGAGTCATCTTGGTTAAATTTAGAGCTGAAGTTGTGGCTGAAGGATGGGTGCTGAGAAGGGAAGCTGGTGGCTTTCCTTCTGGCTAATCACCAGTGATGCAGAGCAGCAACGCCTGCATGGGAAGTAATTAGTCATAACTGAACTCAGGGAGGGAAAGGCTCTCTGTCAAAAAAAAACCAGGGCTGTCTGATAAGCTGGTTGTTCCTCATCTAGTTCAAAAGCCTGGGTTACACACCCCAACACCTTCACAGCACATTCCTAGACTCCACTGGCAGGGCCAACAGGAGGTAGTCACAGACAAAGGACAGTTCATCGCACTGGATTTTGGCATCAAATTCAAGCTGTTGCCTGCAACACAGCTTGTGCCCTTCTGTAAGTGGATTGATGCTCCTCACTGCCTGATCAGGATTTTGGGCCACCCCAATGCAAGGCAACTTGAAATGGTAGGAAACGAAAGTCACTTCTTCCTTCTTCCTGTTCCCGAAACAGCTTTCAGCAGGAAGCAGCTACAGTCTCATTGGGGTTTGGGATCTGTCTGTTCTGGCATCCCACAACCTGTAAAATGTGGGATTTTAGTATTAAAAACCACTTAGCATCTAAATCTAAACCCATGATTTCACAGGGACTCTCTGGTTAGTGGAAAGATACAGACTTCTTCTGAGAGTTTCTCATCTTGGCCTGGCCAGGCAATGGGGACTGTTCAGGTGCATCACGGAAGCTCCTGATCTCCCCTTTTCTTGTAAGGGCAAGGGGCAGCAGTCTAGACTCCTGTAACTTTTAGATGCCTAAATTAGATGAGGGAAGTCTCCAAGCTCCATCAGATAAGAGCACACAGCACCCAAAGCACAGCTAAGTGCAGAGGGAGCCCAAGGCTTAGCTCCTGGGCTAAATCCCTAGGGTATTTCACTGTGTGAAGCTTTTTCTTTTAGTTTTTTATTATCCTAACTGAAATTTTTGCTAACATACTTCAGAAATTAATGCAGCAGTCCTATCAGTTAAATTCCATTTATTTCATGCCGAGCATGGTGCGACATCAGCCCTATGTCGCATGATGAGACTGTATGACCACAGAACCTCTTGCTCACAGAGCTACCTTCTCCTGTCTGCTTTTCCCTGGCTCAGAGGGCAGAGGTGAGGGTGCCAAAACACAGGACTGGACACAGCAGTCCGTCACGGAGCCAGCATTAATTCCGTGGCCCAAACTGGCTACAGGAGCAGGACATCACAAAAGAACTGACACTGAGCTTGAGCCTGCTCTTGCTGAAATCTCTGGTAGTCCCCTACAATGGAGCCAGGTACCCTCGATGCCCTCCACAGTCACTGGGGAGAAACAGGCATTTTTAGGACATGAAACACAGAAGTGGGTAATTCCCACAGGCTCTTTTCCAGGTGTACCTTTGCAGCCATTAGGGCATAGCTGCAATATGTCTCCTGAGTGCCCCATTGATATTCTGGGACTGTGGGCTTGCATCTGACACCCTGGAGACCTTAGGCAGGCCTCCAAATCTGTTTTAACTCTCAATAATTTAAATTAATTTTCCTAAAGTCAAGTCTATTTCACCCATGACAGTAATTGGTAAGTGATCTCTCTGTATCTATCTTGACCCATGAGCTTTTTTCATCTGATTTTCCACCCCTGTTCTGCTGAGGACAGGGAGTGAGAAATGGGGAAGGGATCTGGCTGCTGACCAAGGTCTACTCACCACAGGCACCAAGGAGACAAGATCCCAGGGATGCCTTCTCTGGTGCTTCAGCCAAAAAATTTGTCAAATTCCCAATGACCTGCTCTTCTGTCCTGTGCCACCTAAATGCCTTCAAGGATGCTTTATATATTGAGATGTATGATGGAGTCAAACACCACTGAGGTGCCTGATTCTGGTTCCTGCAGTGCATGCTGTAGGTGCAGGACTCCTCCTAAAGCAGGGTGGCAGCACCCACACTTGTAAATGGATGTGGCTGTGACCTCTGGGGTGGGGCCTTAGTCCTGTATCCTCAACACATTCAAGACGTGTTGAAAATGTGTCAGAAAATGCTGCCTGGACTAGACCCCGAAGGCAGGGAGACACCAGGTGGGATTTAGCTGAAGATTCACACAGAGGTGACTTCTGTGGCCAGTGTGTAGGGTCTACATGAACAACAGGCATCTGCACTCCTGTGGCAGACAAGGAGAGCTCTTCAAGGGGGTCTAGGGGGCCTGACATCTCACAGTAGGCACCTGCATTCTCTTTTCACAATTGCTCTCTAGTCTGCCATAACTGTGTTGACTACCTCACCATTGTACATGACAGCAGACTAAGCACCTGCCCTAAACACAGGCACTTGTGGATATAGAAATTCAGGTGAGTGCACTGTCACCTAAGGGATGATCCATCGTCTCCAGCTCCAGTTCATTTTCCCCTGACTCCTTTGACAGCGCCACCCAGGAAAGTCATCTGCTCATGGACGGACGTACCAAAGTAACAAAATCAGGTAGATTGCTGCACATTTAGCTCATCCAGATGTCAAGCAAATGTTAAGAATGGGGCAGAGAGAGAAGAGGGCCCCAGTGCCTGGAAAGAAGATAGGACTGTGCTTTTGAGCAGCAGCCAGCTAAGGAGATCAGCCTATATGTAACATAAAACCTCTGGAGGTTTCTAATCAATTTCAAGGTTATCAAGGAGAAAACATTGCCTTTTGGATAATTTGAGGGCTTAGCATCACTCGTGGTAATGCCCACTGACTCTTCAACTGTCACCTAAGCTCAAATTCAGCTTGAAGAATGTGGACTAGTAACTCAAGGAAGTGTTACTTCCCACCATATACACTGAGGTCTTCAAGTATTCCTTATTTAAATGTATGGTTAGGAGAAGCTCCCTGGAGTTGAGCTTCCCCCTCAGCAGTGATACAGATCCCTCCTGCTGGACACACAAAGCTGATTTCACACTCATGCCCGTGATACCCATAGAAAGGAAGCAGATGGCCACCAAGTTGAGAAAAGTAATTACTTAGCCTGGGTGTGAGAAGCCAGTGGGTTCATTCAGTTGATAATTATTAATTATTTTTGAGTGGGCATTAGAATCCTCAGGGTCACAGGCATGAGCCTGCAGCAGACATACTCCACTTGCCTGTCAGCTCCTGCTGCAGTGGATGGCTGGCTACTGTGCCTAGAGGGTACTTTTCAGTAAGGAGGACCCACCAGCCCCACATCTGAGCTAAGGAAGCAATCCTGTGTGGTGCTGTAGTCAAATGCTGCTAAAGAACGCAGAGATACTTCTGGCAACTTCATCTTTCAGATCTGAAAACTGTTCCAAGTGTGTACCTTTGCCTTAACTGACATTGGAGGAACGTGCTGGAGGCCAGAAGTGGAGGCTGCCTCCAATCCCTTCTCCTAAGTGGATGGCCCACTGCTGGGTGGCAGGAATTACTTTTGTCCCTGCAGATGTCTGCTAGGCAGCCCCATCTTTGCAGCCCAGCTCCCAGGACCTTTCACCCCCCTGACTGCTGGCTGCAGCCTTCTGCCAGGGTGATGAGTCCTGACCCTGTCCAGGTTGGCCGCTCTGTGGAAGGTCACTGTACCCCAGCCATGTGCTCCATCCCCTCAGGATGAAACAACTCACTGAAGAACAACCAGCCCAAAGGTCCCTTACAGACAAGTTCTCCTTTTTTCCACAGGTTCATGCTCAGTGTAGAAATACTCCTTTGTGGTTAAAGCAACATAGCTTCTGGATAACTTAAATTTGGTTCTGCAAGAAGAGGGGAGTTTTGCGGGATGTCAGCAGAGGTCATGATGATAGAGAGCTCAGAGGGACAGAGAGACAAAAACAAAAAGGGGGAACAACTTCCTCCCTTCACCTGGAAAATTCTTTTCCCACTCACAGTGAAAAGTAAGAAAAAGGAGGGAGTTTGGAAAGACAGGAGAGAGGGACCCACATGATGGGGGAATAAGCCATCTAGAGGCTGCCAAACACACAAAGGTTTGAGAGGATGATCCCCAGTTAAATGAGCAATTTCATTATGTACAGAGGATCCTCAGCTTAATTTATCCTCTTTTTCCATGCAAAATATGTCCACTGGTTGGAAGAAATTCAAGAACCTTGACTTTCCAAAAGTCCTACAGCGGACACTAAGAGTGAGTTCAGTGGCTAACTAGATAAGAGAATAGCATGAAGGGGCATCTCTGCAAATCAAAATCTTAACATTGCTTTTATCTACAAATTTCCTACCTGAATCTCTGCATGTGGGACAACAGTATACAGTGTATTTGGGGTGTGACCCCTAAGTGAAAGCATTCCCTTCCCAGCTCTCTGCTGCAGCTCTTAGAAAATAATTCACCAAGGTCTCCTCCCTCCCTAGAGTTTAACTTCACTTCTGTTCAGACTTTCCTCCTCCCTCCTTCCCTTGGGGGCTAGATCACTTCAGAAACAGGATCCAGCCAGGGCCGGCAGCCTGCTGTGACCTTTGCCTGTTGGAGTAATGTACTATAACAAGAGACCCGAGATACTTCTGAACACACATCTTGGCAGGATGTAATTAAAACAGAGTAACACTACCTCTACCCTTTTCAAGGCTGTAGCTGGAGAGGTTTTATGAACCTCTAGGAGGTAAAGGAACATATTCAAGGCTATGCCACATATCTGTGAGAGAGCTGGGAGTGAATCCAAGTGCATTTTGTTTACATATCAGCATACAGCTTGACACATGCAATGAATCCAGGACAAGACCAGATGGATGCACCAGAGACCAGTGGCATGAGAAGGTAGAAAAAATTTATTCCAGTCACTTCACTTGAAAGAGAGTTTTGCCTCCGTTCTCTCTTACCCACATCAGCAGCAAGCCATCACTGTCCAAATGGCCTTTGTAGAAGTCCCCACGGTCCCTTGGTCCCCTGTCAGATGACAACAAAGAGGTTCAGTCTGTCACTTCCAAATTCATGGCTCCTTTGGGCCCCAGGATGGCCGGGGTACTGCTTTGTTTTACCACCCTGGCATGACCTGTGTTTTCTTAGCAGTTATTTATTTTTATTTATTTAACTGCGTAAATTGATTATCCATATAACAACTTTAATCAATTATCTGTGGCAAACAACTTCTCTGCAACTTAATTTGCAAAGTTCTTCCCTGACCTAGCAATATCTGATTGCATCATATAAGTGCTTAACTTTGAAATGGCAACACATTTCATTAAAAATAACTAATAGCTGCAGGGTTTAAAGATGTAAATGTTAATTTTCTTAATGAGAAAAAAAAGGGCATGCAGACTTTACCTGTCTATATTCATTATACTGTGTCCACATGGGATGACTCACATTTGCAAAACTCAGGTTTAATTAACGTGCTTATTTTTACAATGATATTTCTCATTATAATAAATTAAATGTTTAAACAGCCAGTGCAAACATTTTGATCCAAGACAAAAATGCTTGCACAGTGCTAGTTTAAGCATTTAATTTATTATAATCCTTTCCATAACAAATGCCTTAGAAGTTGATTTCTTCGCTGTGAAAGGCTATTAGTATTATTTCCTCTGGTAATGTTTAATCCAAGACAATCAGAAGTGTGAGGCGTGAACGGAACGGGGCTGGAGGGGATGATGCCGGATGCGATAGCGAGGGAACCTGTCCCGGCCGCAGCAGCACCGGACCCGCAGCGGGTGCCAGCCCACACATGGACCCATCCGAGCGCATCCACGATCCAGAGTGCGTTTGGCACCCGAGGGCGTCTACCTCACCCACCCCATTCAGCGCCCCGCCGGGACAGCCAGGGCGGGCGGTCCCTCTGAACAGGACCTTCAGGTCAGGCTTTGCTCTCGTTTAAAGCCCCGCTCAGCCGTGTCCCGGCGGGGTCAGGGATGGACGCGGCGCCTGAGGCCGGGACGGAGCCGCGGCGCTCCCGGGGCGCTGCCCGCGGGTCCCGCCAGGGGGCGGTGCGGGCCCGGCCCCGCCGCTGGGGCCGTGTGGGGAAGCGCGGGAACGGCGGGGCCGGGAGAGGCCGGCGTGTCCCGGCCGGAAAGCCGAGAGGCAGCGGGATATGCTAAAATCATAGTGTCTGGTTCGACCGAGGAGCTGTCTGATGACGGAGCTCCTTATTTCCTCGGGGTTCCCAGCCCGGTGCGGGGCAGGAGGCTCAGCGCGGAGCTCGGGGCCGCGTTACCGCGCTGAGGCGGGGCTGGGCTGCGGAGGGAGCGCTGCAGCCCCTCCGCTGTGAGGGCGGGCTGGGAGGGAGAGCCGGCGTCCTCAGCCCGGACAGCAGAAAGCCCCGGGGGGACCTTGTAGCACCTTCTCACAGCCCCTTACAGCCCTCCCAAAGGGGCTACAAGAGAGCTGGGGAGGGACTTCTGACAAGGACGTGTAGCGTCAGCGGGGATGGCTGTAAACTGAGAGAGGCTGGGTACCGATTGTATATTAGGAACAAATGAGGGTGATGGGGCACTGGGACAGGTTGCCCGTAGAGGTCGTAGGTGCCCCATCCCGTGAAGCAGGCCAGGTTGGATGGAGCTCTGAGCAACCTGGTCTAGAGGAAGGCATTCCTTCCCGTGGCAGGGGAGTTGGAACCGAATGATCTTTAAAGTCCCTTCTCACCCCAACCATTTTACGATTCTATGATTTCTAAAAAGCTTCTGACCCAGCTCCTGCATGGCCAGGGTCTTGGGAGCAAGCTGGGTCAGGGAATGTGTCCTTCTCCCTCGGTGTAAACTCACCAAAGGCAGTATTATTCCCCAAACACATCCAGCTGTCTGGGCTCTGTCAACTCCCACTCGGGACTGGGATGTGAGGCCCTGTGAGAAGCAGGGAAAGCAGACTATGGCAGGGCACAACAGGAATTCTCCTAGGGCATGGGAAGGAGCAGGGGGGTTGCTCAGCCTGGCTGGGAGCAGTGGGACAGCCTCCATCTGACTTTCCTAGGGTTTGTGCTCTCAGGGGACAGCTCCTTCACCTCCTCAGGGGAAGTTTCCACCTCTGAGCTGGAGCAGTGTCTGCAGAAAGAAATGGGCCAGGAGGCAAATTCCTCTTGAAGTAATCCAAGAAGAGAAATCCCGTATAAGAACTAAAGGCAAGGCAGGGTGGTGCAGTCAGGTGAGAAAAGCCCATGTGTTCAACCCCCAGCAGCCAGAGAAACACAAAGCAGGGAGCTGCCTGCGCTGGGGATAGGCACACAATGACCCACCGTGGGTCCCCGGTGTAAAGCCACCAGCACCCCCTGTCACCATCCCACCCTTGCACCCAGGAAAACTCCCACCCCGGCTCAGGGCCCTGGAACCAGAGTCAAATAACCATGGCTGTACAGGGTATTTCAGGGAGGCTGAAAAGTTAGTCTGCAAGTGACTCCAGTTTACTTGGTAATTGAAAAGTATATAATTTGAATTCATAAATCAAACCCTTTAGGGGATCTCATTACTCTGTGAAGAGCATTAACAAAACACAAGTTGTCAATCACTTTAGCCAGCTGACAAGCTCAAAACCAGATGATGATCCAGGCTGAGCCAAATCAGCAAAGGGGAAGAAAAATCTCTCCTGGATTTACCTCCAGTGAATGACCAATGACAAATGACCAGTAATTTTTTTAAGAAATGGGCTTTTAAACATTCATGGACAAATCACCTAATCTCCCCAGACCACTGAATTAAGTTTAAGGGTTACTCATTGTCTGAAAAACGTCCGGCCAGAAGGCGCCCATTTATTTTCCATTGCTTGCTGCCTGACAAATCTCTGGGCTCACAAAAATTCAGCAGATTAATAAGCTGATCCCACTGCTTAACTAATTGTGAAAAGCAAAAAAGTTATTTGAGTAGTAGTGTGATGGTCATTACAAAAATATCCACTGACTTTGGAAAATTGAGAGCACAACACTTTTACCTCAGAGGGCAGATTTATGTAGGCCACAAAGTGCCTTGGGTATTTCTTAGAGTCCTCAAGTTTATTCATGTATTATTTCCTCCGAAATTCCGTGTATTTCTCCAGCAGGCAAGAAACTGGGGCTTCTGCGTACAAGTTTCATCTGCTCAAAATGTGAAAAAATATAGATCCCCTTAGCACATTCTGCTACAGTAGAAGCAAAGTGTAAAAGAAAAATTCCAAATATGTAGATTTAAAAATAAAAACACAGAACTCTCCTCCCTAAAAGGGATTTGAAGGGAAAAAAAATCCCTCAGCTACAGATAGGTCTAGACTTTAATTGTGGAGCTGCCTAAGAAGAATTGTTGGCCTGAGGTCATTTTAATCAGGTTGCATGTCAGCTTGCAAAATCTCCAAATTAGCTTACAGCTTGGGGAGAGAAAGATGTTTTTCTTTCCTGAAGAACGCAAACAGATTGTTGTGACATGTTCTCAGTCATCATGACAGATCAGATCCCTGCTTTGCGCTGCGAGCCGGGAAAGAAGGCAGCCTCTTCTCCAGCTCCTTCAGAGATTTGGGCATCTCCCAGTTCGTCAGAGCTGGGGATGGAGTTTACAGAAAACCTTATGAAAGTGAGGTTTATATGCAAAGACTCTGATAAAAGAGATTGACCTTAATTGGGAAGCAAGTTTCTTTCACATTTTTAACAACCTCCAGGCCTTCCTATCAGTCTGATGAAAGGGAAGTTGTGAAAAGAAACAATCTCTATTTATGCAGCAGAAACTATCATATCCTGAGCCATGCAGAGAATGACAAGGAACCGACTCATCCTTTTAAAAAAAGGATTAATTTGCCATTTTCTTCCCGAGGTTGTAAAAAGCAAGGATGTGGGTGGATTTCAAAACAGGCTGAGTACTTTAGTTGGATTTACAGTGAGCTCTGAGCCTGTGTGAGACACTGCATTGTGGTGTGGAGCAGCTGATCTGGGGTCATGGCCCTCCCAAGGTGTCCACAGCTTATGTCTGATTCAGTCCCTGAGCTGTAGCACATTTGGATATTCTTTAATTTTTTTTATTTCTCCACGTTCAGTTTTTCATCAGCATCAGTAGATGGTTCCAATGGATCACAGGGGAGAGAGAAGCAGGAGGACGGGAGCTGGGGCAGTGGTGACTTGGTTTCTTCTGGAAAGACTCCCAGAAGAAGAGGCAAGTGACAACTGGTTGGTAGTGGGACACCTATTTGGTGGCCCCCAAAGTTTTGCATCTGAGACAGCACCCAGCAGTGTCTCATTCATAGGAGTGAAAGAAATGGGTGTCTCTAAAAGGTGATTCCTCCAACTTCTAGCTGCTACCTCCTTCTCTTAACTAGTTCAGGCACCCTATCTAAGGAAAAGGAATCTGTCCTTGGTGGTGGCCAAGGGCTCAGTACTGCCTGCAGCTGAGGAGGGCTGCAGACAGAAGCCCAAGTCCTGCCTCGAGACCCTGGCATGCCACAAACAGGTGCATGCCTGGATAGAGATGGACTTGGGACCACTTTGCCAAACTAAGGATGCCACATGCAACAGGCACCCATGCATTTGCCATGAAGGCATCATCTGACACAGAATCATAGAATCATTTCGGTTGGAAAAACCTTTAAGATCATCAAGTCCAACCCTCAACCCCGTACAGCCACGTGCACCACTAAACCATGTCCCTGAGTGCAACATATACATGTCTTTAAATACCTCCAGGCTGCCCACTTCCTTGTTTTCCATGTTTGACAACCATTTCCATGAAGACATTTTTCCCAATATCTAATCTAAACCTCTCCTGGAACAGCTTGAAGCCACTTCCCCTTGTCCTATTTCTTGTTACTTTGGAAAGGAGAACATCCCCCACCTCGCTGTATCTTCCTTTCAGGGAGCTGTAGAAAGTGATAAGGTCTCCCCCGAGGCTCCTTTTCTCCAGGCTAAACAACCCCAGTGCCCTCAGACCCTCCTCATAAGCCTTGTGCTCTGGACCCCACCCCAGCTCCATTGCCCTTCTCTGGACACACTCCAGCCCCTCAATGTCTTTTTTGTAGTGAGGGGCCCAGAACTGGACAGAGGATTTGAGGTGTGGCCAACAATAGTTGGGGGCAATCACTGCCCTGGTCCTGCTGGCCACACTATTTCTGATCCAGGCCAGGATGCCATTGACATTTTTGGCCCCCTGGGCACACTCTGGCTCACGTTCAGCTGCTGTTGACCAGCACCCCAGGTCCTTTTCCACCGTCCAGCTTTCCAGCCACTCTGCCCCCAGCCTGTAGCACAGCCTGGGGTTGTTGTGACCCAAGGGCAGGACCCAGCACTCAGCCTTGCTGTACTTCATACAAATGGCCTTGGCCCATCGATCCAGCCTGTGCAGATCCCTCTGCAGAGTGTAAGACATAAAACCTTCAGGCCTTTAAAACTGGATGGGGAAAGAGTGGGGTTGTCTCTGTTGGGACAACCCCTGGTGTCAGGAGAAGAGACTGTATTTCCCCATTCCTGCTCTTTCCTTAGGTGGTTTTGCAAGCCAAGAGAAGTCACAACCGCATGTCTCAGGGTAGAAGCTGCCAGTTTATTTCTCCCAACAGCCTCGACATTGACAGGATAAAAATCTGCATCTTCCCTGTTGTAAGAGTTTGGGAAGTTATTTTTCTGTTTTCTGCCATCAGCCCCGGTGGGACCCAGGGCAAGGCAGCAGTGCCACGCAACCCAGATGTCAGCAAACCATTAATCCCAAGGGACAGACCCCTGGGGTGAGAATCCCGCTGCAACTTCTCCAATTAGACAGCTTACCTCCTGCTTTGCCTCTGCTTTAGCTATTTCAGATTGAACATATTTTATTGTTCAGACTCCTAGTTAAATGGCTGGGAAGCTCTGGATGTAAGCACACAGAGATTACTGGTTCAATAATAGAGTCAGGCACGTTGGCTTTACATCGTTTTGCTAATAAAGCTGCAAAATAAAGCTGTTGACTCTTCTTTCATCAGCATCAGCCCCATGAGGCTCTCCCATGTCTTGCCTGGTGATTAGAGCAGAGGACTGAGAACATGGGTCTGGAGTTCAGCCCTTAATGAGCTCCTGTTCGGTGTGTTTCACTCGGGGCTCTTGACCTCTTTGCACCTCAGCCAACTCAGCTGTAAAACTGGCTGAAGGATGGACCTCGTGGAAACCATCCACCGTGCCCCAGTCGAGCCTTAAGTCTAGATTCCATGGGTAAATACAAAATAAAAATCAACAACAATTTGAATCTGCAGTGACCCAGCTCAAATGCCACGAGGACATCAGGCCTTGCCAGTGTAACCAGTGCTCAGTCTCTGGGATCCTCCATTACAATGTGAGAGCAAATCTAAGAAATCTAATCCTTGCAATTTGTGCTGCAGTGAAAGAAAGTGGTGCTGCAGCCTCCAGCACACACAAGGCAGTGTGGTGCCAGCTCTGGTATCCAGGTACATCAGTGCCTGCCGCACCCAGCAGTGCTGGGAAAACTGGGTGCCACATGCAGTCCCAGCTAAGGGAAGCAAGGTCCCCCTTACTCTCTAAATCTCTGACTGCCAGACAGGCGACATCTCTTCCCTTATCTGGGGAGGCCCCTCATGGAGAAGGTGGCATGAACCATGCTGAGGACAGGAAAGCCTTAGTGCCCTCTCACACCGTGTCTAAAATGTTTCCAAACTGTCCTGGAGTCGGGATGGCACCTCTGTCAGCACCCGTGGCTCAGTGCAGCAGAAGGAGGTGAAAGGAGGTGCTGGCACAGCTTGTTTGCTGTGTAACACCGCCCAGGTATGACAGTGATGCTGAGGAGAAGCCCTGCCTCACCACCTCACCCTCTCCAGTACACACACATTTAGTCACATAAAACAGTGATTTCTCTCAAAGTTGAGAGCAATTGAGAGCTTTTTCCCTCTAAGTGGGAGGTTACAGGTCAGACTTCTAGGTGGCGTAAAGGAGCCAGAGCTTCCAAGCTGGCATTTAAGGGTGGGGAGCAATGAAGAAGAGAGAGGCACCATGCCTTGGGATTTCAGCAGTGTGGAGTCAGCTTTGCACACGCCATTTGTCACAGTGGGCTTAGCAAAACTGAGCAAGAAGCTGTTTCCAGACAGAGCAAGAACACCTGAGATCCAGTTAATCTAGTCCTGTGGCGAGGCCATTTGCTCCCAAACCTGCTCTGCACCTTCTCATACAGTCCCGCACTGTGCAGCCGTGTGGAGATGAGACTTCTGAACCAGAAAAATCTTCCTTGGGCATCAACAAGAATCCCAGGTGTACTTCTCTGTCTTAATATTATCTCGCCTTGAACCATGTGGACGTACCCAGCGGAGCACAAGCTTGGAAAAGGCTGAGGTTGAGAACTGTCTTTCAGAGCCTTCTCCATACCAGGTACCTACCCCTTATAACCCTAGTTGCCCCACAAAGTGCCTTTTAGTGACTGGTGAGTTGTAGGTGTGAAGAAGAGGCTGGAATGAAGCATCCTCTGGAGCTGGGAAGGTTATTTGCACAGCACGATGGGATCGGTGCTGGTGGCTGGGTGTGAGCGCAAACCTTCAGAGTACAATGGCAGTCTCTGTTCTGGTGTAAGGATCCTTTTGCTGAGGGTTTTCCATCCCTTGAGGAAAATATGCTAACAGGCTTTAAATAATTAAACAAATCACATTGCAGGCAAACCCAAGCTGATCTTCAAAATGCATTATCCTCAGAAGGCACTAGAAATGCTCAGTGCTTTATGCCCTCCTCAGAGCTCTTCACACATTAACTAATTCATCATACAAGGGACCACCCAGCTGCGTCTCCACCACGGAGCAAATGCTGTGCAAGTCACTTCCGCCTTTAAAACTGTGTCGCCACAGCTGGAAGCCAGGTTTCTTTGGCACCAACAAGCTGAGGCAGTGAGGCAACAAAGCTCTTTTCATCAGGCCAAGTTTGCACGGAGGACATTTCTCCCACAAAGCCACTTGCTGATCCCAGATGGAAGGCGGGTTTCCCTTGTGGCCACAAGACGCTCTGGGGCAGCTGCAACCACCTCCTTGCAGGAAAGGGGAGTTGTGTGTGGTAAGGACCACAAGTTTGGCTTTCCATGGGCAGAGGCCAGGAAATCAGCCACCTTGAGCATCTCCTCTGGGCCACCAAGGCCATGGATGGTGGAGGGACATTTGCAGGAGAAAGAAGACAGGAAGGCAGAGCAACTGCAAGGCAGTTCTGTTCACCTAGTATGATGCTACAGAATGCATTTATCTGGCTCTCTGTAAGCTTATTGCTCTTATCCCCCAAACCAGCCCCAAAACTGCCCTGATGATAAGTCCTTGCTGTCCCTGACAGTGCAAGGACAGGTGAACAGCTTGAGGCAGCAACCAGAAGGTCTGTCAGCCACGAGAAAGCCCAGCTGGTGAGGAGCAGGAAAAGTCCATGCCCATCCCTAGCCCTCACCAGTGTCCCCCAGCCAGGTGTGCTGGGCATTGCCCTTGCACTCACAGGACCCCACAGAGGACAAACTGGTGGACAAAGGGCACTGCTACCCCTTCTCCAATCAGAAAGCTTTCCTGTGGTGGTGTTTGCCACTGTCAGCTCTCCCCCATGCCATGCATAGCCCAGAGCAGATGGGCTAAAACACGTGGAGTTTAAATTATTTCACAGTTCCCCTTTGGGGATTTAGGAACACCATGGAAATGGCTGCTTGTGGTGCTGTGGGCAAGCCCTGATAATGTCCTGGGCATCTTGGAGGCACCTGCAGCTGTAAGCCCCAGAGCAGCCAGCCCTTCCCAGCAGCTCACAATTCCTTCTCCAAACTCACCTGGCCTCCAGGGCCACAGGCTGCCATTCCTCCCTCCATCCCTCACTCTTCCAAGCTGTCCAAGGTGAAAGGTCCACAGCTTTTTTCTTGCTATTTCTCAAGCATTTGTTCCCCTCAGCAGTCCACACTGGACACAGAAGACAACCCTGCTGCCCCAGGCTTACCAAATAAGATCTTTGAGATAGGAGATTTGGCCCCAGCCAGGCCAAAATTATTGTTGTTGTTGCTAGTGCTCCATTTCATAAGGAAAGTGGAGTCATAGCATTGTCTGCTGGACTTCCCAGCAGGAACTCACCCCTTTTCTCATCCATGTTCCAACCTAAGCACAGAGGTCTTTAGAGGCAATGCAGCTCTCACAGCCTTCACTGGGGAGCAGAGGTCCTGCTACACCTTGATGGACATGTTGTAATCTCATGGTCATTTCTGAGGGCCAGCAGGCTCAAGAAAAGGGTTGTGGAGACAAAAAGCCCCACAGCACTAAAATTTGTCATGGTTCTTTCACTCTCCTAGGCTTAGTTTATGAAATCTGATGTGAGAAAGGGCATTTTGGATTTTTTTTTTTTTTTAAGTAAAAAGATCTAATCTGGGGGAAGAAGTATTGTAGATTGCCTAAAAAAAAAACTAGTGTAAGAGGCAAAATAATAGAACAGAGAATAGGCGAATAAGGATTAAATCTTCTGGAATTAATCCTTCAAAAGTCTCACAGAGGTGATGACAGCAAAAGAATGTTTAAAGTGTTGTCAGAAGGGTGAGTAAAATACACAGTTCAAGAGATTGGATTTGTAAAAACATTCTGGTGCTGCAGATGCCTGTGGGACAATCGCATTGGAAATATTCTCTAAAGTCAGGTCATGAAATTATTAGGAGAGCAGCCCATAGATTGGAAAAGAGAAATATAGTTGATTCATGGGTGCTTTTGGGTGAGAGGGAAAAAAAAAAAAAAAGAAAGCTAGGCTAAGCCTTTGCCACAAAGCAAAAAGAGACTGAGCAGATTTCTCATAAAAGTGTAAAGAAGCCTCTGGGAAAGAAACAGATTGATGCTACCAAGTTGTTTAAGATAATAACTACCTCCAAAGCACGAGGCTGTGGTTGGAGGTTAAGAAAGACAGTAGCCTGCAATTTGCACAGAACAGCTACAAAAGAGACCACATCGTTAAAGGTAGGAATGAAAGCATGCAATGACAGCTAGTTATTTTATTTTATTTCTTTAATTCAAGGAAAACAGAAGGCACAGCCCCTAGCTAAATTAAGAAGAATAAGATGAAGACCATATGGATAGATGGGAGCCAGCCCAGAGGGAAAACAAATCAGCATTTAGTGTCCTGGGGTGAGGAAGAGCAAACCGTGACGGGCCATATGGCCTTACCCGACCACAGCGGAGAAGAGGGAGGATTGGGATGAGCAGGATCCTGCACCAAGCACACCTGGGGCCAGCTCAGCTGCACTGGGTTGTCCTGCTGGAGATGCATCCCAAGCAGGGCAAACAGGAATGCTCATCCTCTCCAGAGAGTAGCATTAGAGCATGGACCTTGCAGGGCTTTCAGGAGGAATTTCACAGCCTACCAGGAAAAGCAATGATTGTGGTGTTTGAAATTTCATGAGTTGGTGGTCAGAGAAGGGAGGACTGTGTCAGTGGGGGAGGAGAGGAGGAAAAGCGAGCATCCTTGGAGCAGCAGAGTGTCCAGGGACACCACAGAGATGAGAGCCGTGATGATGACAGACATACGTGGGTTTTCATCCTTTGGCCTCAGTGCCAGCAAGAATCTTTAGTTTATCAAAATTCTTAGCCTGTCACAAGTTAAATAACTGGTTTTAGGAGCAGAGGAGCTGTGGGGGTGGCTTCTGTGAGAAGCTGCCAGAAGCTTCCCCAGTGTCCAACAGAGCTGATGCCAGCCAGCTCCAAGACAGATGTGCCACTGGCCTTGTCTGAGCCCGTCAGGGACAGCAGTAGCACCTCTGGGGTAACAGAGTTAAGAAAGGGGAGGAAAAGCTGGCAAAACAGCAAATGGAGACAGGAGTGAGAATATGTGAGAGAAACAGCCTTGCAGACAACAAGGTCAGTGAAGGAGTGGGAGGGGGTACTCCAGGAGCAGATGGATGCCAAAAGGAGGCTGTGACCATGTGGGAAGCCCATGCTGGAGCAGGCTCCTGGCAGCACCTGTGGCCCCATGGAGAAAGAAGCCCAGCTGGAGCAGGTTTTCTGGCAGGATTTGTGACGCTGTGGGGGACCCAGCCTGTTCCTGAAGAACTGCACCCCATAAAGGGACCCAGGCTGGAGTAGTTTGTGCAGAACTGCAGCCATGGGAAGTTCTCATGCTGGAGAAGCTCATGGAAGACTGTCTCCTATGGCAGGAACCCCACACTGGAGCAGGGGCAGAGTCTGAGGAGTCCTTTCCCTGAGAAGGAAGAAGCAGCAGAGCCATGTGATGAACTGACCACAGACCCCATTACCTGTCTCTCTGCACCACTGCAGGAGAAAAGGGAGAGAAAATCAGGAGTAAGGTTGAGCCTGGAAAGAAGGATGGGGTGGAGGGAAAATGTTATCAGGATTTGGTCTAACTTCTCATCATCCTACTTTGATTTGATTGATACTAAATGAAACTAATCTCACCCTGTTCTTATCTTGACCCATGAGCCTTTTGTTATATTTTATCTCCCCTGTCCAGCCAAGGAGAGGAGTGATGGAGCTTTGGCAGGCACCTGGCATCCAGCCAGGGTCAGCCCACCACAATACCAAAGTAAACATTTTCTTTTTCTGTAGGACTTTTTTTCCTCCAAGGACTTTGGTTATTATTGAAGAGACATCAAGTATGTGGAACCTGAATTGGCACTGTGTTATGGTGGTGTAAAGCCATGGAAAAGCAGAGCAGTGAATCAGGTGCCCAATCTCAGTAACCCTCACAAATTTTCATTCAGGCCATAATGGAGTTCAAACAACTATTTGGACCACTTAGAAAATGAAGATGAAATGCATAAGGCAGCACAAGAGACTTTCAGAAAGGCACACAGCATGACCAAATCCTTCTCATTTTTAATATTTCTATTTCTTCTTCTAAACTTTTTCTTTAAACTTGAAAATAATGAGAAAATGTGCTTCCTTGAGACAAGCCAGTACTATCAGCTAAACAGCCTCACATTCATCGTAGCACTCCAAGTGCTCTGGAATGCCTTTCAGCCCAGAGGATAATAGCATTAGACGACCAGAAAGGCTGTCCTGTAAAAGACTGTTATTATGATTTCCAGTCTCAGAAGTTGGCTTAATCCAGCTGAGCACACACATGTTATTTAGAGAGGAGACTGAGCTCAGACATTGCTATCACCGTCATCTTTATTGCAAATGAAGGGTTCAGCCAGTGAAAGGCAAGTCACGTTTTTTTTGTCCTAAGCTCTGCAAACAGCGGCTGTTGCAATCGTCTTTGCACTCTGCAGCGAGAGCCTGGAGCTGCTGAATGCGGAGCTGTTTGCACAGATTTGCATCTGTCTAAAAACTCCTGCTTTCTCTCTTGTCACCTAATCAATCAAACAGCAAAAGATGCACTCCCTGCACCCTCCAAGGAAAACAGCTCTGTGCCCACACAAAAAGCAAAGCATGAGCACAGGGGTTAACGAGAGGTGCTAAGCTGTGAACCCTGTAACAGGAGCATTTTTTTTCTCTGCTTGAAATTTCATGCTGCTCTTCCTCTGTCTGTGGAACAAAAGACTAAAAGGCAGTGATGCTCTGAATTGGGAAAAAATAATCTGGGATTGTTCCCTGCATGACAAAAAAATATGTTTGGAGGATTACTTGGGGAATTTGCACCTTGACTTGAGGAGGAAACACCGCACAGCTTCTCTCCCAGGGTTTAGGCAGAACAGCTCCCCTCCCAAAGGACTGGTTCTCCCACCCACACCTCCCCAGGTGAGCAGGACCGATCTCACACCACAGCCTGCCAAGGACCAGCATTTGGCACCAATCCCGGTGGGTCAGCTTGCAGCTGGCACCACTGCTTGGAATTGCTCAAATCTGCCGGTGCCAAAACCTGCCAGGGCCACTGCTGCCCCATCAGTAGGGAGGGGGTGAGCCTTCTGACCCTATCCTTCTTGCTCCAGGTGCATTTCACCACACAGCACTGGAGTGAAGGCCTCTCCATGGATATCCAGCACAGAATTCCACCTATTTAATTCTTGCACTGGTAGTGTCTCTGGGAACAGTCCTTGTCAGGGCAGCCTCAGCCACACTTTTGCAAAGCAAAACAGCTCAGCCTCCCTCTGTCCTTCCAGTCACCTCCCAAGAAAGGAGCCACTGAGCACTCAAATTCATCCCAGGATGGTAGGGACAGCAGCTTCCTCTCCTTATTCCCAGAGAAGCTGCTCAAACAAGCAGAACCCCAGTGAGCAGCAGCTCTCCCTGGGCAAGCACTCCTTCCTTGGCACATTTTCCCATTGGAGACAAGCACAGGGGCCTTAAAATAAATCTGTCTTTTTAAAGCAGTGATGCTAAATGAAGGTTTGAGATCAAAGGCTGGGATTCTCACATTTTGCCAAGATAGACATATCCATTCACGAGATTTTTGGTGTAGCAAAATACTTGCTAATGAAGAGGATCATAATCTTATTATTAGCCCGAACTACCACAGTATGTCTTTCAAGAGCGGGTTGGAATATGTCCTAGTTTAGGAAGTTGCACAGTGGGTTTTGCTTTTGATTTAATGAGCTGTGATTGTGTTTATTTTCAGCAGCAACTATGCCCGTTAAATTTTGGTTGAAGGTCTGATCGTTAACGACAGTAATCGACGGAAAGGATGAATTTAGGTTGAAAGGGAGGAAAATGGGAATTCTATGTCTCTGGGATTCCAGTCCGCAAGCAAACACAAGGTGGTCAGGAGAGTCTGAGCTTTCTCTGCTTTTGCAGTGCTTGATAATGGGTTTTCAACCACTGGTTAACTCAGTTAAGGGGATTCAGACATGGAAAAACAAAGTTTTTCACTGTTATGGAGTAGGGCACAGAGGAGAGTCAGGTGTAGGCAATCAACAATAGGGACCAGACTTTCCTTTTGTCGGATGAGCCATGGTGGGACAAGGTCATCAGCTGGTTTCCACTGTCAAGATCCCAGAAATTCTAAGATGGGAGGGGACGTATCACTAGTGTGTAACGACTGAACAACCTGCCAGATGAGCAAAATGGAGAAGAAAGAGAAAGAGAAATATAAATAGAGACACATACTTGGAAAAAAAAATTTTGCTGCAGCAGAGCTGGTTGGTGTAGGCCCTGCTCTGGAGTGAGGTGGGGCCCCATGTGACAGGGTCTCCCCAGATGAACCCTCCCTCACTGCTGCCCTTAATGGATAACTGGTAAGTGGAGCTGAGCAAGAAGGGCAGGGCAGGGTGGGTCACAACTCAGACCCACCTGCCCATCACACTCCCTTTGCAGCTGGTGTCTGTCTCAGTTTCCAGCCTTACGAAGGATGCTGTGTTTTGTGTTTGGCACCATCAGCCCCAAAGGGTCCAGCACAGTTTATTTTCCAGCCTCAAAGTGTGCACATGCAGACACATGCATGTGCATGTATGTACGGGCAGGACATCCATAAGGGGTGTGAAGGAAACACAGACATGGACAGACACATGGATGGACACACATAGCCAGTTGTAGCCCTTAAAAGCTTGCCATGTACAATATTAGAATGAGCCAACAGATGCAGACAAATATTCCTTCCACCCAAAATTTATGATCCTACCATACCTCAGATTCTCAAAATAAAAGCCCAGCTGAGCATGGTGACAGGAAATAGAAGAAATCCTAGGGCTCCTTCTACTTCAGGTAAAGGTGGATACAAGGTATCCTTATTACATGAAAAGATGAAATTACCCCTCACTTTGTCCCCAGTTAGCCTGCAGCAGGCCTGGGCTCGCTGCTCCCTTTCCCAGGTTGTGCCGAGCCTGGACACGGGGCTCAGCCGGAGGCTGATGGCTTGTGCCAGTCAGCGAGGTGTTTTGCGGAGCAGTCACCGACCAGCAGCTTGTCGGCTCCAGCGCCTGTGAATTCCTGTGGCAAGTGTAAAAAAACAGTTAACACGTTGTTCTATTTTAAAAGCTGGGATTTTTTATGACGGCCGTCTGTCTGATGGGGCACCCCTTCTGTCCGCCACGGCGTGCGGGGGGTGCCTGTCCCCTACACCCCCGACGCCCTGCTCGGAAGCTGGAGACGAGACCTAGGGGTGGGGTGCAGGGGACGGCGATGGGGCAGGAGGGCACAGCCCCGCGGAACTCCGCCGGCTGCTGGGCAGCTCAAGGGGCTCATTGTGCCCGGGACTGGGCGGTGCTGCTCTCCCCG
>VWZP01008343.1:327661-505427 GCA_013396995.1 Dicaeum eximium | reverse complement strand
CCCGCGGGCCGGGGCCGGGGCTGGGAGCGGGGCGGGCCGGGGCGGTGCAGCCCCGCCGGGGCCGGGGCCGCGGCCGAGCCCGGGCAGGTCTCCTTCCAGCGGCAGCCATGGCAGAGGGCTCCGAGAAGGTGCCCATCGCCCGAGTGGGGCCCGACGATGTGGAGCTGTGCCTGCCCCCCGTGAGTGCTGCCGGCAGGCACCGGGCGGGACAGGGTGGGATCGGGACAAAGCGTGCGGGCATGAGTTGGGACGGGACGGGACGGGTCGGGACGGGCCGGTTTGGGACGGCAGGGAACGGTGGGGTCGGGACGGGTAGCGATGTAACGGGACGGATCGGGACAAAAGGGCTCGGGTGGGATCGGGTCCGGCCGGGGCTCCCTGGGCGGGGTCGCTGCCCGCTCCCACCCGCGCTCTCCGCAGGCGTACGCGGCGGCCGCGCCCCCCGCGCCGGGGCGGCTGCTGAAGGCCGGGGCCGCCGTGCTGATCGCCGGGGCCCTCCTGCTGCTGGCCGGGGCCATCGGCGCCTTCTACTTCTGGAAAGCCACGGAGCGGCAGGTGAGCGCGGCGGGCCGGGAACCACGGGGCCGGCTGGGCGGAGAGCTCTCGCGCGTACGGAGAGGCACGGGCTGGAAGCGCTTCTTGCGAGGTCTATAAACAGGTCTTTAGGCAGACCTGTAGGTTTTTTTCCCTGCTTTCAAAAATCCCAGACACCTAAAAACCCAAAGCCATAACTGTCTTTGGTGGCTGTGTGGATGGAGCTTCCTGGAAGCACATTTATTAGCGAACACGAAACACATCTTTGAGAGCACAGACTCTACATTGATTTCTGCTCACAAATCCTCAGTGAACTCAAACCCCAACAAGTCCCCAGGGATTCACACCCTGGGCAAACTCCAGCTCTCAGGACAAAAAAGCATTGACATGTGTAAATTCTTTTTTCACAGCATCTGCGTTCTCAGTCCAGATTCTACCTGGACCCTCAAGTATGTAATGCTTTAATTAACCCATTAACAGGCACCATTAGTTCTGGTGCTTTGTATGACTGTGCATACACTTAGGTCTGCAGCTGTGGAGCAATTTTTAAAGTTAAGTTTTAATATTTACAGTTTCTGGGGTACATGAGAAATGCTTTATGCAAAGAATGAAACTGAGAAGCTGGTGATGAGTTAAAGACCCAAATTTCAGAGCATTAGAACATGTTTACTTTTCTTTCTGTTTACACAGAATTTGTGTTTAAAACATATTTGAAACATGATGGTTACACACATGAATGCAACGTTCTCCATAAATTAAATTAGTACCCTTGAATTTACTTTGGAAGAAGTTTTGTACTGCCTCCGGCCACACGCCAGCCCTCATCAAGGAGAGCCTTGTGTGAATTCCAGCAGCCAGAGCAAAGGTGACCCTGTAAGATACACCCCTACACACAGGGATAATTCAGCTAATCAGAAAGAAGAGTATAAGGTTTTACAGCAAAAAGACAGGACACAGTGCTGACCTCTAAGATGTGCTGCCGGAACCACGTGCTTCTCTAGACATTTGAAAAGGGAGAGGGATGCAAATGACATAGGCAGGGAACAGTGCTTTCAGCTCTGAGCATGTGGGTGCATTTCTGGAGTACAGGACAATGCTTCCCTTTTTTAATGCTCCTGTCATCTAAATTCAGCCATACAAAATATGTCACATTCACACTTTTCATTAAGCTTCAAAGTTGACCTCTAGGTGAAGACACTGGGAAAGCTGAGAGTTATTTTTCCAAGCTGCCTTCAAATTCAGAGAGCTGCACTTGACTTGCAAATGTTTAGGAAGCAACTGCAAAAATTATATCCAGAGTAACTAATCAAAAAAAAACGAAGGGAATTTAAAAATTCTTGGTTTTATTTTATGTCTTTAAATTCTTCCCTAACTGACAGGGGTATCAAAGTCTCAACTCTAGCTCAGCCTGTATCAGGGGGAGACCACATACAGTGGTCTGGTTTTATAGACCACGTTCAACAGGAGTCATGGAAAGCAGAAATATGGGAGTGGCTGTGTATAACTGAGAAACCATAAATCTTTAGCACCTTAGACTTCCCTGAGCGAAGGTGAGAGAAGAAGAAATTTGTCTCTAGCTGTCAGTGTAAATTTTTCATTAAAATGCTGTAAAGGCTTTTTTAAGACCCAAAATAAACTGCTTGTGCAGCACTTTTAGCAGAGCTGTGCAAGAGAATCACAAAACCCTTCCACAGATTGTGGTCCTCCAGCAAATACAAACCATGCTGTGGCTGCCCTCATTGAAAATAGGATAAGGGCAAATGCGCTGACAAGGAAAATAGGAGCCTATACAACTTCACATCCAATTTAAACAAAGTTCACATCCATTACAAGCTGGGAAGTACGTTCGTATTCAAGAGGAACCTGTTTTCCTGTGCCTCAGCAGAACATCCTAAGAGATAAATAGGGGTTGGCCTCCTTCAGAGTAGGACATTCACACCTGCTGTCCTTTGGGAATCATGCCAGTATAAGAAGCAATTCCTAAAATGTCCTAGAAGAAGGTTTTTAGGTCAGAGTAAACATGGGTGTGGACTCACCTCACATTGTTTTTGAGGTAAAACTCTAAGCACTCCCTGATCTCAGGTCTCTAGTCCTACGTGATGCTCCGAGCAGGGACAGCTGTGGGGTCAGAGATGGTTGCTCAGGGCTTTATCCCATCAGACCTTGAAAACTCCAAGGATGGAGACTGAAGAACCTCTCAGGGCTGGCTGCCCCACTGCCAGCCTGCCCCAACGCTGAAGTAGTGCAGTGTTGGTTGTTGGAGGGTTATCAAATGCCTGCAGCAGCAAAATTTAGGAGCTAAATAGAGATATGAGAGTCAGATTTACCCATTGCCTGATGTAGAAGGAAGGCAATAAGTAATTACTGGCATGTGCTACCACTCTTTTATTGATTCCAGGTGTACAACGTTCACTATACTATGAGCATTAATGGAAAAGTACAAGATGGATCAATGGAAATAGATGCTGGAAACAACTTAGAGACATTCAAAACAGGAAGCGGGAATGAAGAGGCTATTGAAGTCCATGATTTTCAGATCGTAAGTAGTGCCACTCTTGTCCTTCATGTAACACACTCCAGAGCTGGACTCCTAAGGACACCTTGCTCTGCCCTGACTTCTCTGCCCCAGTTGGTCTCAGGTTCCAGCCTCAAACCATCCACACAAACATTTCTGCCCTCCTGGCTTGCCTTCACAGGGAGACAGGTGGTTTCCTCTGAAACAAAAACCTGTGTGCTTTCTGGAGATCAGCCATGCCAGGTACCACTCCAGGAAGTGGTGTGGATTAGGCTGCATCAGGTTTGACTCCATGTAAATTCTTTGCATTTTCAAACCACTGAGCAGAACCTTGATATGTGACCTTGGAGTCTTACTAGAAAAACATTCTGTCAGGCTGTGACACAAACCTCCCATGATTTCATGTGGTTTGAGCTAGCAAAAACACCTCCCCCAAATATCCCTGTTTGAGGAGCATAGGGTCAATACAGTAAGCCAAGGAGACTCCAAGGAGAGACTACTCTACAGTGCTTGACTTGGGGAGCTTCCTTTGCCCTGAGGCCAAGGATGGGAGCTGCTCTCTATGGCATGGCCTGGGTTCATCCCCATGGCAGAGGATAGAGGCATTTAGCACAGTTTATGTATCCGTGCACCAAATGCCAGGTGCTGGGCACTTGGGCTGACAGCAAACACACTTGGGGACCCCAGCAACTTGTGGCTGCTCAGCACAGAGCCTGGACTAACAGATGCCAAACCTCAGCAGAGCTCAGCAGCTCAGATACAGTAGGTCCCTGAGCTGCCCTGAGCTACTAAGGTACATCTGTGATGCTGCACAAACCCATTTACAGGGCCCAGACCCTGGAGTTAAATGTTCTCAGGTGCAAAATACTCAACTTCAGAGTTAAGCCCTCTGTAAATCAAAGCAGCACCTAAAACAAAGATGCTGCTGCTCGGAAGCATCTCTGCTTCTGGAGCAGCCACCTTTCCCTCGCTGGATCTAGTCAGGCAGGGAAATCCAGCTCCTTGGCTTTTCAGCAAGAACAAACCTGTGCCGGGAGATGCTGTACCCCAACTTTCCCAGCAGCTGTGGTTCTGCCTTTGTGCAACTCTCATTAGCATCACCATAGCAACATTACTAGCAGCTGAGTAAGAGCATCCACAGCGAGCTCTTCTCATTTGCCTTTGCCATTTCACATCTGCACAAAAGCACCAGTCCACTGGAGAGATGCTGAATTCATTTTTCCTCCCTGTGTGTTGCTGGTGAGATAGTGCCTGTCACAACCGGGTCAGGAATCAGCTCCTAACACCAATCAGCTCAAGGCACCTCCCAGGGACGGTGCCTGCTTGTAATTGCAGAGGGCCAGGGACAACCTCAGCAAAGGGATGATGCCACTTGGGTTTTCAGCCAAGAATGCACACAAAGGAGAAAGCAACTGAAGAGATGTGCTCCTAACAGACTGGTATTTACATGAACAGTTTTGGATTGACTGGCACTGCGGGAATGACTGCATGGTCAGAGAAAGATGGATTTGGCAATATTAGGGTATTCCTAGCACATTTGGTACACCACAAAGCCTTATGTCCTAATGCACCTATCCTTGCCTAGCCACCCCCTCTGTCACTGCTTTTTGTAGTAATTTTGTTTTGAAGGGGGTGTGTCCAGCTACATAGGACCTGCAGACACACAGGACATGGCTCAGGTGCCCCAGTACCATCCATCTCCTGCTGCACTAGATCACAATGTGCTGAATGGAAGGGACCCACAAGGATCATCCAAGTCCAACTCCTGGCACAGCACCATCCCCAAGAGTCACACCATGTGCCTGAGAGCACTGTCCAAATTCTTCCTGAACTCTGTCAGGCTGGTGCTGTGACCACTTCCCTGGGGAGCTGTTCCAGTGCCCAACCACCCTCTGGGTGAAGAACCTTTTCCTGATATCCAACCTAAACCTGCCCTCACACAGCCTGAGGCTGTTCCCTGGGGTCCTGTCACTGTCACCACAGAGAAGAGATCAGTGCCTGCCCCTTGTCTTCCCCTCACAAGGAAGCTGTAACTGCAGTGAGGGCTCCCCTCAGTCTCCTCCAGACCCGGTGATCTCAGCTGCTCCTCATAAGGCTTTTCCTCAAGGCCCTTCATCATATCCGTTGTCCTCCTTTGGACACTCCCTAACAGTTTAATGTCTTTCTTACACTGTGGCACCCAAAACTGCACACAAAAGCATCCATGATACCCCTTCAAGGCAGATGAGAGGGGTCATGCTGACACCCACACCCCTTTCTCCTGGCAGCTAGAGGCCAGGCAGAAAACCAGCACAACTTAAAGGACACTAAGTAATTATATTTAAGTGGTTGACTGGAGCTTGTGCAACCACATGAAGAACACATAAGTTTTGCCATTGACAACAAGGTATCTAAATTTATAATGTAGAAGAGAGCTCATTTATGGCTACCCAAAAACCTACAGTAGAAACACAGAAACTACAATGGCAAAATGTTGATGCCTGAGGTTCTGGCACAGGGCTGGAAGGTACATCCCAGGACTTGCAGAAGACTTGCTCCTTCTCTTGCTAAAAATTAGACATCTACAGTTTATGCAATTGCATTTCACCCTAGTAGGCCAGACAAAGTCCCACACACAGATTTCTGCACCAAACTGCCCGTCACAAACTTCCCTTTGCTGTCACAGTCACTTATTTGTACAAACTGAATCAAACTGCCCCCACATTTTTGTAAAACTGTGTCACAAGGGTACCATGCCACCAGCTAACATAATTTCAAGACTGCCTACGTTAGGTGCTAAGTTACAGTTCAAATCATGTCAACTAATTCCTTAACAGAGCTACTCCAAGTAGCCTATAGGCTGCATAGAGACACTTACATAAAACACCCCTCACTTTCAGAAATCAAGTAAAAACTTCTAGACCAATTTGACCAAAATTGTGAAGCTAAAATGGTGAAGGGAAGAGCGTTTTATTGCTTCTGGTTTTAAATAAGATTAACCTTCAGACTGAACATTCAGTGGCAATTTTAGCAGAGCTGAAGCACTTTCTTGGGGGTGGTGAGGAGCTGGAGGGCTGTGCACAACCCCCTGCCTTCTGCTTTTGCAGGGCATAACTGGGATCCGTTTTGCTGAAGGAGAAAAGTGTTACATCAAAACTCAGCCAAAAGCTCACATCCCTGAAGTTGATGCTATGGCTAAAGCGAGCCTCTCATCTGAGCTGGTAAGGGGTAGTTTGTTGGGTTTTCTTAACTAATCTTTGTATAGAGAGAGCCTAAAGGAGTTACTTAAATACAAATAAAAATGACATGTGAAAGCCACTCTGGCATGTAGTAGGGTTGTTGAACGAAGGGTAGAATAGCTGAGGGTTCATTGACTGGTTACAAGGAGTTCCTGAAAGGTAAGAAAAACAAGATTGGTGTCAGACATGTCACTGTGTCCAGGGACATCGTGAGAGGCTGCAGATTAGTGAGTGGGGAAACCACAGACTGATTTCTGACAGATCCACAGGAGACACTCATGACAAGAGCACCTGCCTGAGACCAGGCTGTGCACAAGGCTGGAAGGGAGGGTGTGGAAGAAGCAGCTGCTTTGGTTAATGCAAAGGAATGGACTATGGTAGATCCCGGGAGATTTCTATCAATGCTCTTAAGCAGAAGCATGAACTCCATCATTCTAGTCAGTAAAAGGGAATGGTGGAAAACATGGCAAAAAATAAAATAACTCAGACAAAATAATTGATTTAAAAAATATGACTGTGCCTTCTTAGCATGTTTACATGTTTACTAAATTTCATAGAATTTGCATCACAACCAGCACTGAAGCTGCAGATCTCACCCAGATACCACCAAACCACCTCACATTTGCCCAAAAAGCTGATTGCTTTATGTGCTCAAAGCCTGAGTTTCCCAGAGCTCAGACCCCCAAACTTATTGCTCACACAGGAGTGGCTCCAGTGACTTGAGTCCAGCTGAGCCTGGATGCTGCTGGGGGCTTGGTCACTGGCAGGAGAGCACAGGAGATCCACAGCCCCTTTCCCAGTGTTTGCTCTGCTCCTGGGAGAATAAAAGCAAGATACAATTAGCTGGGAGAGAGGCACTGTTAAGGCTGCACCTCCCTACAGTGGTGCTGTGACTACTGAACATCTGCTTTAAAATGAAGGGGAAAAAGATCTCTCCTAGTAGAGTCAGAAAGGCTGACAAATGTTACAAAGCCTCCTGAAGCTGGCAGGATTTTCCCCATGATGGGAAAGAGAACTTGCACAAATTCCAGAGAGAGAGCTCCATCTTTCCTGCCTTGCCTTATTTTAAAGGCAGCTGGCCTTAATTAGCACTACTGCTTGAAGTCAAAGTTTGAATTTTTCATCTTTTTGTAAAAACAAAGTCACAGACCTAAGGACATTATCCTAAATAATCAAAAAGTTATTTCTGATTCTACCTGGCGACAGTAAAACTATTTCCTTGTCCTGCTTTTTGTGCATCTTCTCCAAAGATACATCACCTATGTGACTGTTGCAATGAATAGCATGCACCAAGCAGCTGACTTAGTGCTACTACTCAGACATTAACTTTTCCCTGTCACTCGATTTTCCAGGCCAGATGTACTACAGGAATGGCAAAGTAGTATTTATCTTTCTAGGCCAAGTCATCTCTCTGATATGGAAGTATTTAGGAGAAAGCATGCATTTGCTGTTTTCCCACACAATGGGCATCATAGCAACACTATCTACAAAAATTGTTGAGTAAAATGAGTTTTATAGATACCCAAGTTCTGGCTGCTCACAAGTCAGGATAATTTCAAACAGAAACAAAGGATATTTTTATTTCTGAAAATTAGAGTCAGGTATTTCTGATGTTGATAAAAGCTTAAGTGGGAGAATAAAGAACAGTAGGCAGATTGATAGTGAACTTAAATTACTTGAGACCTACAAAATAAATCAATAAACACACTAAAGAAACAACAACTCAAGGGAATAAATTGATCTAGTCAGTTATATAACAAGTCTTGATGACTTTTATGAAAGCAATTTAGAATTTTAACTTTGAAATCATGCTGGTTTTCATGATTCAAAAGTTGGTTTTCTTTTAATATTTCACCGTTGCTATAAAATACTTACACATTTTATGTAAAATAATACTTTGAACTAAGAACTTTAAAGAATCAATCACTGGCATTTTCCTACATTACTTTGAAGATATGAACCAAAAACCTGCAGGGTACACTTCAAAAAGGCAGGCTCCTTTAACTTGCACTTCAAGCTTTTGGTCAATTGAATTGCTTTTACCAAACAAGACCTTTAATCAGACTGATCACATTGACTTAAAACTGGAAGCTGGAGCAGTTCTCAAGCTATAATCCTCTCTAAACTTCTGAACAAGATTCCACCCCTCACCCCCTCTACACACATTGTAAATACAGTTATATATTGGGAGTACATCAAATGAGAACAGGGCATAAGAAAAGATGAGAGGCTTGGGTTTTGCTGGCATTTTTTTGCTGCTTTGGTGAAGGTGATAGATCTTCAGTTTCTACCACCTGAAATTCTGGTGCTTTGGGCTGAAAGATCTCTGACACCCAGCCCTCATGCATGGGGCAGAAGCCTTCTAGGAGTGAGATGGGAGAAATCATAGTCCCAGCAAAGCTGACAGTGGCTTTGCCCTTCATTTCTGTGGTGGCAGCCTTTCCCCAGGCTTTGGCTCAGCATGATCCATTCACGTTCATGACACAGAAGGATGCTCGGTATTAGTTGCAGCTAGGATAATTATACAGTTTGGTGCTCAAGAATTAACAGCGAGCAGGCACATGACTGCTCACTGAGCAGCAAAGGATTTATGCTCTTCTATTTGCAGGAAGATGAAATCATGCCTGTGAGATTTGACAAAAACTCCCTTATCTGGGTGGCAGCAGATGAGCCTATCAAGCGTAACAGCTTCCTAAGCCCCAAAATTTTAGAGCTTTGCAGGGATCTTCCAATTTTCTGGCTGCGACCAACATATCCCAAAGGTAACATTTCTTTTATTTGAGAAGCATGTTATCCCTCCCTTCATCTAAATGCCTTCCCTACATCAGGTTTGCTACTGAAACTAGCACATCTGGGAAAGCAGACTCTTTTCCTCCCTTTGCCCACACCTTCCTGGGCTTGTGCCAAGATTGTGGGTTTGGAGTTTATCCCCTAGATATTTTCCATCCTTGTATTTACTCAGACAATTTGCATAGCCCCAGTGGGTGACTTGCTAGGAGATGAAATATTCCTAGAGAGGTCAGCCTCCTTCTAGAGAAGGACAAGACAACAGCTTAAACTAGCCCCCTAAATGTGTAAGCAGCTGACACCAGGTAGCAGGAACACTGGCCAGGAATTGGGGACCATAGCCTGTCCTGTTTTCTACCCTGCTTCCCCAGAGGAATTCAGTGGAGTGGAAGGAAGATGCTTTAAGCCAGCCAGCTGGTGGAGGGTTTATGAGACCCTGGGACAGTCCCAGCTCTGAACTTGGGGCCCATAGGCGAGCTTAGCAAAGGTGTCACCAGGAAGATGGCAACTCCTCCAGGTAACTTCCAGGCTTAGGAGAGAAGGCTCAAAAATATTTCTTCCTCCTTGATCCAGTACATATCAGAACACTTGGGTGGGACATGTGGAAAAAAAATTACCACATTTTAGAGCCCCTGTGGACCCAAGCTACCAATGTTTTCCACTTCTCATCATGATCTTGCATATCCCACTGGGCAACAAAAGAACATTATCAAAGCTGTCCAGAACCAGACACCCTTGAGAGCAGGGCACATAAAAGCATTCTTTAAAAAAGTGAGATGTGTGCACCTGGTCTTGCTAGTGCTGGAAACTGCTGCTGGGTTAGTATCAGTGACTACAGGCTGGGTCAAAAGGCCCCCAACAAATCTCCTCACACACAGTTTGCATCAAGGAGAGGAGGGAGGGGATTAAGGCAATCACACTGCTTGGGACTGGCATTGGCTGCAGGCACAACGTAAGAAGGCAAGGAGTGCCCATGGTGATGCACATCAAGTTTGCCAAGGCACAGTTTTGGCTTTATCTCTGCCCTCCATCCTCTCCTTTTTTTAATATTTAAAGAAATCACTGAAATATTAGGTAACTACAAGGACACACTCAAGGTAAGATTGTCCTCTGGTGATTATTTCTTCAGATAACCAAAGAAGAGAAATGAAGAGAAACAAGCGCCAGTCAGAACCAAACTTTGATGAGGAAGACTTGGAAGCTGTTTCTGAAGAAGTAAACCCCAGGTCACACACCGTGCAGCTGACTCGAGAGCTTGGCCACCAGGCTAATGAAACCAGGCCAATGGGACAGGAAACTGATCAAACATTTAATCCAGACAACCCGTACAACGTAAGTATTTGCACTGTAATCTTCCTTCAGAGTCTGGGACTGTGTTGGACAGGTAACACTGGTAATGTGGGGCTTGTCTTTTTTTTTTTTTTTTTTTTCTCCAATCTGCACAGTCTTTGCTTGTTCAGCTTTTCTAGGAAATAATAGACTGGTAAAACACCTAAGAAGCTAAAACATGTCTTCCCTCCGTCCTCTTCTCCCAGTTAGATTTCAGTCTGAAACAAGCACAGGTGCTTGAGGTCACAAGGTTAAGGCAAGTTGATGCCAAGTTCCTTTTTGTAGTTTCCAGATCCATATGGAAACAGCACTGGAGATCTGTCAAGGGTGGCACCTTCCAGAAGCAAACCAAAACTGGTCTTGATCAGACAGCTGAGAGTAATCATTTACTATGTGAAGAGAGTCCAGTAGCTAGAAACATGCTTTGCTCTCAAACAGAAATTAATACCAGACATGACTGCTACAGGGGAACACAGCAGAAGTGTCTGGGTGCAAACAGATAAAGGTTCAGCAAAATAGATTACTTTCTCAGGCTCTTCTCTATGAGGGTAAGCAATCCTAGACTAGCAAGAACCTGACAGAGAAGAATCTGTTTTGAGACAGCAGCAGTGGGTGGAGGATGACTCTCGTAAAACTTGTTCTCACCCTTCAAGAAGCAGCAGCTCCCAGAAAGAGCAGAGGAGCCACCCCGCTGTGTCCCAACACCTCTGCCATGCTGCAGGAACGCTGGCTGTGCAGGAGGCACCTTCCAGTCTGCTGCACCAGCGCCAGACAATTTACACCCACCATTTGGTGCAGCAGGACTAAGTCATTTTAATACAACACTGTCACAAGATAAATGCCTCCTGCTTTGGAAGTAAGTCCCAGCTTTGACTTGACATTTATGCAACAGCAGGAGATCATTATACTGTGACAGCATTCTGCCGAGTTGACATCCCTTAATTAAACTTAAATTAATCACTCCAAATAAAGTGGATCTAAATCGACTCTCTCACGAGGTCAGTAAAACAGCAGTGGCACTGGAATGCAGCTTCTCCTCACAGCTACTAACGTGACCATCTCCATGAGGTCTGAGCTGCCCTGCCTCTGGAGGCAGAACAACTGCCACAGGTCTGCTCTTCCAGCCAGGGGGCAGCCGGGCCAAATGGAGAAGAGCCAGACAGATGCAGCCATCAGACATCCCTCAGCCTGCAGGGCGGGATTCACCTTCACCAACAGCTACTGCACCCATGCCTGTCACCAGGCTTTCTTAGAGACCGAGCCATCAGACTGACAAGGACCATTAATTATGCTCTAGGCCTTTCCTGAGGGATAAAATGAATCCTCCCTAGAGCTGTTTCTCTTTACTCACTGTAAGTGGAGCCTGGACGATGAGCTCAGGTGATGTTCATGGTGCAGGTATCTGATTTCAAGGATGATGAATCCTGACCAAGAAAACATCTTCCCTGCTCTCAGGACTTGGAAGGAGTTGCTGGGGTCCCTAAAAACACCCAGCTGTCACTAGTGTCCTGTACAAGCCCAGACAAGGGGTGGCACCTTTTTGTGTCACTTTTTTTGTTGTGCTGCTACTTTTCGACAATGAATGACAAACGCTCAGTAAAAGACTGACTGGTACTTCAGTATTTGTGCATTACTGCTGCTTTTCTTGAAGTAACACCAATGGGCAAAGAACACCCCAAGTGTCCAAAAGCAGAGTATCTGGTTACCTTTTTTTCCCCAGAAATGACAAAAGGAATTTTTTAGGATAAAGGCTTTTAGGTATTTAGTGCATGCTTTGCTCCATTTAACTCCTTACTGTCAGCTACAGAACAGGCAGAATTCTCACTGTCAACAATGCACCTAAGTGTGGCGAGGTGGAAGGGAAAGAACTAGACAAGAGCCAAATGCTCAGAAAACTGCAGGGAACCAGAGGAATAGTCTCCTAAAAGTGCTGTAAAAAGCATTAAAATACAGAATCTAAAACTAATAATAAAAAACATCATATATTTCAGTAATTCTCACCTACATGAAAGATTCAGGTAACTATCTTGAAATCTTTTCCATCACTAATATTTAAAGTTCAGGAGGAGCTTACTGTTGCTGGAGCTTTTGCAAGGACTTTAGAATAAAAATAATGAAGTTGAAGCTGCCTGTTGTTTTTTCCATTTACAAGGGTGATTGCACCAATTCTATGCTTCTGCCAAAGACAGCCAGACAAAAGAAAAAAAAATAAAGCAAGATGCACGGGACACTTAGTGGGAGTTTCATCAACTTCCAGAGACCCAAGACCACAGGTTTTACACTTTGTGGGGTTAACGGGAGCATGGACATAGTCTGCTGTTCTGGGAGAATGAGAGCACAGGGATGACCATTTAATACTTGACATTCCAGCAGCTGGAAGGTGAAGGGATGGCTTTTGACCCCATGCTGGATCACCTGGGCGTGTGCTGCATTGAGTGCCGGCGAAGTTACACCCAGTGCCAGCGGATCTGCGAGCCCCTCATGGGCTACCACCCCTGGCCTTACAACTACCAGGGCTGCCGCACCGCCTGCCGCATCATCATGCCCTGCAGCTGGTGGGTTGCTCGTATCATGGGCGTTGTGTGAGAAAATCCCTTGACCAAAAAAAAAAAACCAACGAAAAAAAAATAAACTGGAGCCGTGACAAAATAAGCAGGAATACAATGAACTGGTAAAAGACTAAAAAGCAGCGGTACCGATCCTGCCTTACAAAAGCAGAGCTTGTTTTTCTGCACCAAAAGCAAGGTCAGATATTCCAACTGCAAATTAAAATCTCAAGTTAATATCCTATTAGCTTTACAAGAGGTGAAGGTGCACTAGCACTTCCTGAATTAAAAAACTGAGACACCCCAAAAAAAGACAATATTAAACTTTGCTCACAATTGGTTTAGCAGTCCAGAAGCTTGCCCATACCTCTAAATTCTGCCTTTCAAAACAAACCCCTCTCTTTCCAAGCTATATGTGAAAATTTACACCCAATTAAGCAACTAGCTCAACTTGTACACTTGGGAGTGCTTTTAATCCACGTAGCTTACTTAAATAAATCACAAGTTAAGTTGCTCCCTGTTGCTATTCAGAGTTGCCAGGTCATTATGAATGGTTATAAACCAATTACAGCATACCTTTCCCACAAAGCTGCTCCAGGGGCACGGGAAAGCGCACATTGTGCTAAATCGGAAACAAACAGCAGGAAAAGGGGCTGTGGAAGGGAATGTGAGTGGACGCAGAATCAAAACCCTTCGCACATCCCAACATCAAAGAAGGCCCAGCATCAAGAATCCTGTATCCATGATACCACTGTAGTGTCTAACAAGTATCTGCTATCCAGCTACTACAGCAAAAGTATTTACATGCAGTTGCAGACCAAGGAGTCTCAAGACCCTTCAGAATCTACAACAGCCACTGTTATTTATAAATCCTTGAACTAGACACTTTTGACACAAGACTACAACCCCTCTTTATTTCACATGGATAGCAGCCATTCACACCAGTTCCTTTAGCTTTGCTGAAGCTCACAGCCCTTCCCCACAAGAAAAACTGTTTACCAGAAGGGAGGAAAAAAAAAGCCTTTCCCCCCCCCTCCCTTCCTCACCTCATCCTTTTTGCTGAGGCAAACTGCAATTATTGGGATTGATCCCATTACACATTATATCTCTAAGGAAGGTACTAAGCTGAAACATTGAAAGGTAGAACAACTTAGTATTTCTAACCTTGAAAAACAAAAAAATAGCAGTATTACACTGCCTTTATCCATACTATGCATCTTGAACCCTACCACTGAGTTTATGGAGCCATCTACATCATCTTTATTAACAAAATGGTTCGATTTTTCTTAAAGTCCGCTTTCTGGAACACTCATTTTTGTGACTGAACAGCTCTTGAGATGTTGCAAGCCCAGTAATGTTATTAACACTGTGTGACACACAGAAAAGAGGAATTAATTTGACATAATCATGGCTTAAAGAAAATAAAGACAACCTCATGTGGAATGCTAAACTGCATATCTAAGAAGCAAAGTGTTAAATGAGAACAGGATGAGAATAGAATTCAGTATTTTGTTCTATTGTAGCTTTTTAGTATAAACTTCACCTTCCCTTAATCTGAAGGACAGACTTGCTTTGAAATATTTAAATTATAAACTTCTTAAAGTGGGATTTCAAGGCCTGTTAACTCTGAGTTTCTGCTTTTTAAACTGAAGATGACCTTGATCATTATGTTGTTTTAGAAGTACGTCTATCATATGCTTAGAAAAGTCAGATTTCCTTTTTTTTTACTGCAGATTAAACAAACACATTAAAAACACCCAGTTGCTTTCTGTGCTTTTTTCAATGTAGAAGGTGTAACAATTCTTCCACATACTTGTTCAAGAACTGTCTGAAGGGGAAAAGAAGGGCATCAGCAAGTGAAACACTGAAGGCAAAGTGAGAGAAATGTGACTATGTGTATGTCTGAACTAGACTGTTACTCTCTTTTGCATCTTGACCTATCATCTGCTTCTGTGTCCCCCAATAAAACAAACAACCTCCTTCTGCATACACAAAAACAACTGTCTTGTAGGCGATTTCCATGTGTACACATACTTAACAAATTAATTCCTTCTTAATAAAAGCCTGTAATCATTTGCTTTCTAAAGGCAGTCATAAAGTATGTAAGAAGTAAAAAATGCATCCTGCTCATGGATATAGAGCTGTCCCATGTGGCATGTAGGTCTCAAGAACACATCTGTACACACCATGCCACAAAAGCCACAGTGACCATAATGTTTATCTATTTCTGAAAGTTGGGCAACAAAATGTCTTCTCCAACTCATGCAAGCAAATTCCTATTTACCTTCATGTTGGATTCAAAGAGAGAAAAGTAAAGATCTTGCACTGCAGCAAGGTTGGGAAAAAGTCCTACTTCAGCATAACGTCTTATTTGGAAGGAAAAGTTCTGAGGCAACACAGGGAAATCAGTAAAACCAAAAAGCCAAAAGTGTGGAAAGATGTTGTGATATTCCCTGCAATTGTGGCTCAGACTCCAGCTCTAACCATCCACAGCGATCCTGTCACTACTGTACAGTATTTACTACCTGTGTTGAAGTTTCTCACTGCCGTCACAAATGTAGTACCTTGTCACACTGAAGAGGCTACAACAGGTCAGCATTTGGGGAAGTATGGAGCAGGATTTTCCTTGAATGTGACCCTGGGCCAGCAGAACACAGCTGAAAGCCTTCCTTTGGCCAAAGTTTACGGAAGGAGAATAGGAATGAGTTTGTCATCAACAGCGTCTCCCACCACAGGTGGGTGGATGTTTGTCACAATGCTGCAGTTCTACTATCCTTAAAACTTAATTACCCATGTGATTTTACTAGAAGGATTAGAATGGGAGAGCAGATTAGAGCAGAAAAAGGGGATAAATTCAGGCTGGTGAAAAAGATGGAAAACAGGGAGCAATCCCATATGGTTAAATAGATTGAAAGCCAGTGATGGGAAGGCAGAAGGAGTCTTTTTTCTAAATCTACAGTTCCCTTTCTCCCCACTTAAAATAAATGAACTCTTTGTCCTTTTTCATACAGGAATCACCCTCCACTTATCTACAGTGAGAAAGCAAAAAGTAGCTGGGAGGCATGGAAGGGGGGCGATCTGTCTTCTACCTCCCATGTAACACTTCACCCCTACTGCAGCACAAAAAAATTCCCAGAAAATTTCAGTGAAGAACAGACTAATCACTTGTTCCATGCAGTGCAGGGGAAAAAAAATGTAGTGAAGCATAAAACTACAGCTGGCAATGAACTGATTGCTGATTGACATGTCTGTGTGGACAGAATGTCTGCTCAGAAAGGGCCAAAGAGACTGAACCAGGAGCACCATTTTCTGCTTCCGAGAGGCTCAGCTGGCCTTTTGTAAACACACATCTACAACCTGGTCTTTCACAAGCGCATATATCAAAGATGAGAGAGGCAACCTTAACCTGCAGCAGGCATCTTCCCTGAGAGCAGGAGCAGAGAACAATCCCATCTAAGGTATTAAATGGGAACTGATACATCCTGCTGTCCTGTTCCAGCATTTGCATCAGTACAAATCAGAGCACCGAGGTGACACTGCCTTGGTCTTCCAGGCAGTACTATCTACAGATGACCAAAAGGCCTGGGAACAAAACCCTCAAGCAGGTTGAACACAATTAAAACATCATCCACTCTGTCTTTGCAGGCAGTTCCCTTCCTCCAGCCAAGTCATTATCAGTGCTGCTACATATTCCACTCACCCTCTCCAGTACCGCAGGAAATTCCCTTTGTCACTGTTTTGGTTTTTTTTTTTTTCAGAGCCTCTATTCAAAGCCCAAGCTACTGCTAGCATTCTCTTGATCTGCAGCTTCTGGTACCATTTTGTGCGTGTGTGTTTTGACAAGAACAAAATACATCGTTCAAGTTCATGAAGCACCTTCCCCCCAGCTTTGTAAGGAAATTTTGCCTACTGATTTAATCCAATCCCCTTCAAACAAAAACCAAAACACCTCTACCTGCCACAGACACATTCCCCCACTACCTATAAGGCAACAAGACCTGCCATTATTGATTAACCTAAACTTGAAGGACTAACACACGCAGATTATCTGCTTGTGTTCAGAAACATGCTGGAATTATGTCTAGACCTGCAAACTTGGTTTACAGGATTGAGATGGACAGGGAGCTCTACCACTTGATTGCTACAAGTTTTAGCCTGAAGCTAAAGCATTATATTTGCATTAGATATGCCTCAAGAGTACGTAAGTAGCAATGCATTTTATTTTTCTTTTTGCCTTAAGCTAAGTGAATTGAATCTCAAAGCAGTGAAACAGTACCCACTTAATACAAGAATATATTGTGTTTATCTGACATAATACTCCCATGGTCTTTCAGTAAGCGAAAGACAGAGGAACCTCTACTATGTTCTCTTCAGTAGGTAAGAGCAACTTGATTGGCAGAAAACATCTTCAAATTACTTTTTAATTTCTATTTAAAAGATTTTTTTACCTTGGCTTTTCCCCACAGCAAGCCTTTTCTAAGCTCTGTTAAGTACTCTGAATGACATTTATAAAGCAAGGCTGGCCAAGAGACAAGAACCCAATTTTGTGACAAAGTGAAGCACTCAGACATTTGTCTTCCTTCTACATTATAAAGAAAGAAATGCTTTTGCGCATAAATAAAAAGCAGCAAAGCACTTATCTGAGAGAATGGAGTTCAAGTACCTATTCCAAATCAAATCAACTTCAATGTTAGCATCCCATATGGATGGGCAAATGCTCTACATACTGAGCAACCAGCTACTCAGAATTCTCTGAAGGTCAAGAAAAGCCCCACACCAAAGCTAAAGAATCTTCTCTGAAACATGTCCCAAGTATATGCTTTGAGAAACTCTTCCAAGAAGCAGACGCTTCATTAAATGTCAAGAGGTAAGGCACACAAAACCCTTCCTAAATCAAATCCACCTTGGTTCATTACATTCAAAGAGCACGGTAACATTCAGTTCTGAGGGTTACCACATTTGAACTTTGGAAAACATGTATCAATTCTGAAGCCAGAACTGATGCAAAAGAAACCACTGCCCAGCCTGCACTACAGGACAATCACGATCTCAGTGCACCAAGAAACTCCAATTATGTTAAGACCTGTAGTCATAGTTTACATCCAAAAAAACCCTCTCTTTTTAACATTTGTGAGATTTTAAAGCCCTGGTGTCTCTCTACTGCACAGGCATAGCAACAATAATGGGAAGAAAGTCACTGTACTTTCCCAGCACCACTGCAAAATCTAGGCTCCTGTTCCTCAGGAGGAACAGAATATATCCTTCCTTCCTCCCCTTTAATTTTCAATCATCATTTAATACCTAGCAGCTGCAGACTTCCCTCATCCTATTAAAAACACCTGTTCTAACAGCCTTTCTATTTTACCAAGCTCATCCAACTGACACTGTAGGAAAATAACACATCCAATACAAAGACAACAGAAGAATAACAAGCTGTCTGGAAAATCCCACATAATTAGGAAAGCAAGGAAAAGTAGCAAACTTAAAACAGCATCCAATGGTTAACAAGGAATGAAATGGCTTTCATGATGCTGTCAGTATTTGCAATTCACAGTGTTTCTATGATGACAGAACGTTTGGCTATCTCTGAATTCCCAAGAGACAGTGGCACACAGACAAGGCACATTTAGCACAACCTTCTGAGTTCATCTCTCATGGAATCACAGAAAGGCACCTCTAGAAGTGCCCTTGTCCAGCCCCCTCACTCAAGAAGAGGCATCTCAAGGCAGGTGCCCAGGAGCATATCCAGATGGCTTTTGAGCATCTCTAGGTCCCTGCAAACTTGTATTTGGGAAGTACAAGCCCCGACAGTACACAGATTCTCAATTCTTTTTCTCTATTGTTATTTACAATTTAATCATGACAATAAAGCTGTACTGATGGAAACAAGGACATATAAGTTGTTCTTTAAACAGTTTCTAGTATTCAGAAATTCCATAAAGCAACTGCTTGCTGGCTTTCATTCCAGGTATATCTATTTTGAATTTAGAAGGTAGACAGAGGACCTACTTTTCTGTAAAGATTTCCAGTCACAACAGATTTGCTATCTTCCATGACAGTGACTACACTTCAATTTATCACACAGGTGGAAGGACTCCAAAGTGGGTATTTTGTGTCTGCATCAAGAATAGTACTCATCCTCTTCACTGAATGCACATTTTGCTCCTATACATGCCAGCTTTTCCTTTGAAGCAGTACACTCACATCCTTACCTTATCCTTACCTATATGCTTTAAGTGATTCCCCTATTTTAAAAGAAAACCCACCAAACTAAAAATGAAATAAAGCAGCTTCCTTATAGAAAAAGTTGTATTTACAGTTTTATTTAGCAGAGTTAAGGAGCAAACAATTTCGACACTGTTGTGAAAACTGTTTTTACCCAAAATTGCCAAGATCTAATAAGTTATTGAACAGAAATACCAGGTGTAAGGCAATAATCCTCCTGACCAGCCATTAGAGATCACCCTATCCCAAAGAGAAGAGCTGATAAAGGTGGTAGAAAATTTGGACTGATGGACTCAATTCCCAGAAATAAAGACAGATGATAAAAACAGGGTTTCACTCTTGAGTATATCTTTAGGATCTGCAGATGAAGGAATTTCTAAAGCACGCAAAATGTACAGACAATTCCTGTTTCAAGGGAACATTCAGTGCTTTGAATCCAAGAATGCTATGTCCATACATAGTGGTCAGTACATGACTATGGCAACACAGATGGTAAAGATCAGAAATGGGATTAGAATTTTTTCCATTCCACGTCATCAGGAGGATTTACTTCTACCTTCCTTTTACCAACATCAGACCAGTTGGTGCTCAGAACTGTGCCACCAGACTCCATCTGCAATGTGAGAGAGAGCTTGTTTAGTTTGCTGAGAATTCTAGTAATATAAAAGCCACATTTCCTTTTCAAACTTCAAAGAGTAGTGATTACACAGAAATTGTGTACCTATGAAATAAAATTTGACAGAGCCATCATTTCATAATCTCCAACCCAACACTACTGGACACAGCGAGATGCTGCTTCATTAACAAGAAGCTTTTAAAGGGTCAGTCACGTTCTTGCCTGTGATGACTACAAATTAAACTAGACTCAAGCAATCAAGAGGAATTTGATCTTTTCACCCCCTGGCATGTCTTCAAGCTCTACACGAGCCAAACCACTACTTCCTTTGATAACACTGATTGAAATGAAGAGATCGGTGACAAAGCACAACCTTGGACTTAGGGAGTCACATTCTTTAGTGTACAGCCCTGTAGCTTTCAGTGAGAGTAGCTGCACCAGTATCTCCAACAGAACCATGGCTAAAATTTGTTCATTTACAGACCCAAAACTCTGGTCATGGAGGTTTTTCCCAACATATGCAAAGTTTAGTAAATTGTATCAGTGTGCAAAAGTCACGTTTCTTCAGAGAAAAGAATGAAGACTTACAAACGATTTGTTCATGGCACGTTTTACTTCATCTGTACCATCTGAATAGATTTGCTGGAAGAGTTTATTTAAAGCAGCATCTCCTTCTAACTTCTCATTTTTCTCCTCCTCTTTGATTTCAACTACCAGTTTGTCCCAGTTCCTTGTATAGTGAGACGATGATGGGTATAAGTGCTGGGTATCTGAAAACAGAAGTAAGCATTTTCTCACGACTGTGAGAGCAGCAGAGAACACAGATACATGTACCTGATGAATCAGAGATGATAATGGGACATGAAAATGCAAATGGACTCCTCTGAACTGATATAAGCATTGCAGTTACAAAAATAAAGGAAACTAAGAAATGCATAAATTTATTTTTAGGTAAATGGAGTTATATAATTTTGTTATCTAACACACACAAAAAAAGCTGGCCAACAGCAACACAGATAATTGAAATCAAAATGAGGCAAGAGATTGGCTGACAGAAAAAAAAACCAAAACAGCAGCCTAGAGCCATAGAATAAGTTGAGCTACATTTTAAAAGAAATCTGAAATCAATAAACCAGGAAATTCTAATTCTGCCAGAGACAGTATGTTTCTATGTATTGAAAAACTCCAATGTATTAGTTTCCAAGAGAAATCCAATACTTAAGGAAACAATTATTTAAGCAACAGGTCACATAACATAATAACTTAACATGTCCTGGGTCTGGCCAGGACAGAGTTAATTTTTTGCAGTAGTGGTGAGGGATGGGGCCTGAAGATGCTCTACACCAGGGCAGATCAGTGCTGGGGTGGGAGTAAGGGACTCTGGCATCCCAGAAGAAGAGCAGGGCTTCCAGTCAAGGAATAGGTGTGGGAAGGGGGAAGCTATCCATCATCAGGTCATTGTCACTGGGGTTGCTAGAGCATTTTGCATGTAAATCACTCTCTCTTTTGTAGCCTTTTGTTATTAATGTTCTTGCTGTTACTGTTTGTTTTCTAATTTATTTGCTGTTTCCAGTAAACTGTTTTTATCTCAACCCTTCACCTATTGTGCCTCCAATTCTCAACTCCATCCCATTGCAGTGAGAAAGGGGAGGGGAAAGGGAGAGTGAGACTGTGACAGTGTCCTTCGGGAGAGTCCCAGTGGGGCACTGAATTGGGAGGTACCATTCCTAAACCACAACACACACAGTTAACAACATACAGAACTGCAAAACAGATCCCTGCAAAACAGGGACCCAAACAGATAAGCAGAATTAATTACACACATATATATACACACTTCTAACAATTCATTAGATTAAGAGGAGTTATGACTAAATTTAATATCTATGTTTCACTAATGTCTTGCAGACTTTCTGTCAATTCTTGGCAGTGAAAACAAGACTATTAGGCTTCTCATTGCAAATATGAAGCTGTGATTTTATAAACAATAGTTAACACAAAATTATTATTAATAACTGTAACTCATTCAATACAAATAAACCCTTTAACACTTAATAGTTCACAGAACAAACCTGGTGTAAATTGTTTTAACTTAGGAGAATCTCCCTGGCCCTCCAGCTTCTCCCATCTTACAGCCTCTGGCTTCTTCATTTTTATCTCAACCTACAAAACACAAGACAAAGAACAAATTAATCCAATGCAAACAATTCTGCCAAGCAGCTCCAAAGTAGTTGGATCCTGTAGCTGTAAGGAAACACATACATTTGGTTTTAGAAACACAGCCTCTAATACGAAGTCTGTATCACAGCCAAATTTACCTACCTTACAAGACAAAGTTACTGGAGCTCAAGTCACACATCAAATGAGCTCCCATGTGCCTGCGCAGCTTCTGTATCAGACTTCTATCCTTTTGTTTAGGACCATTTAACTTTCTTTTGCTTACTATTCACTTGATTCTTTTTGTACATTATGGCATCCCAAAAGTAATGATCAGTTCCAATGTCTCTGCGCTGCCAGGCTCCAAGGTATTGCCTTTCAAGCATCCCTTTCTTGGCACTCAGCTCTAGTAAGTAGCATTTCTGAAAGACTACAAAATCCAACTTTATCTAAGTTTACATTTCATTTACCAAAAAATTCCATGTTTGATGTGTAGTACACAAACCAGAGAAACACCCTGGGACTATGCAGATCTTCCCACTGGAGAAATTCAAAAGCTGTATTCATTTGGTTCAATGAACAAACACTGCTATGGAAAAAATTGTTGCGTATTCATTGACAAAACTGGCAATTAAAAATGGATGTGGTTGCAATTATCATAGGAGAAACAAAATTAAGTGAAGTATGTCATGCCCTATTCACAACTTCACATAATCCCCTTAGACAACCATACTGAAATGTTTCTTTCATAATTAACCTTCTCCTTTGGTTACAGGGTTACAAAGTTGCAAAACAATGTCTGCAAAACAAGCACTGTCTAACGTCACTCCAATTCACTTCTGGAGATGTCACAAAGTTCATACCATGCTATTAATTAACTGAAATTTGTGCTTGCTAAACTTCAGTGCTTCCTTATTTGCAAACAGCTCAGCAGAAGCAAGTTCTTATTGTACCTAAAGCCACTACAACCTGGGGATCCCTGCAGACCCAAGAACAAAGGCACCACTGTAGAAGCTAACCTTAGATTCAAAGAGCAAGCTCATTGCACAGCATTATGTTGAACTGAAATTTGAACTTTATTTAATCCATTGTTCAAATCAATCACTGGTAAGCAACAGACTCATGTATCTTACCAAAATATAAAAATTCAGCTCACTGAAGTTTCAATGCTTCCATGTTTGCAATCAGGATGAATTTTAAGAAACATAATATTCAGTTATGAATGTTTCTTTTTATTTTTTTATCCCTCGGGAAGCTACAAATGGCCAAGATAAGTTTAAATTCTTATTTTCCACCACTAATGTGCACTGAGAACCACAGAAAGTTTCAGGCAAGAGGCATGAAATGTCCTTCAAGGCAGGCGAGTGCTTCAGTAAACTCTGAAGTCCAACACCCACATGTATTTGATTTCCTACTCGCTGCATCTGTTGGATTTTTCAGTATTTTCAGCCACTTTACAAGTCACAAATTAGGCATCAGAGTATCCATTTTTAAAATAACATCACAGAACCAAAAATAACCAAATAAAATCAAAACACTGTTAGTCTGGATGACCAACCTATATCCCTAAAAAAGGCCTGTATTCCAGAGTTTAATAGCGCAGTCTGTACGGATGCAGAGATTTCTGTTAAACAGAAGAATTATTGCACAAGAATTATTCTTCATTAAACAAAAGAAGTCAGTAAAACTACCTCCACTGGACTCTTAAAAAAAACATTTTGAAAATTGCAACCTTAAAGTTCATTTTTAGCACCTACATTCACACATCTAATGCTCTGTTATTAGCTTAAGGAAGCAAAAAATATTTGAGTATCTACATATAAGACAATCAAGTAGTTCCACAAGTGGCAGAACTAGCAGGTTTTTTTCTTTCCCCAGCAGATTTAGATCTCCTGAGCCAAACATTTAAGTTAAGTAGGTACTTACAAAGGAACTAATTAGTTACAAGTGAAACATGAGTATCAATTTAAAAACATTCTCTTCTGTTTCTTATATAAACTCTTCCCAACCTGAGAAGACTATTATTGATTGAGTTGAACATTTCAGTTGAGGCTCTAATGTTAAGCTTTTATACCCTACTTATTAGTGCATCCCCCACCATGTTTTAGGGAAGGGGAAAAAAAAGGCAGATTCTTGATACTGGAACTGCTCTCCCCTATACCTCTTCAATTTCTGTTTATTTTTTATTTCACTAAGCATCTTGCCCTTACACTTCAGTCTTTCCACCAATGCCTTCCAGTATCTCAAAACAGACTATTTCATCCACACCAAATATTACCTCTAATGCAATATAATGCTTGATGTGAGCTACTAAACATAGATTTTTTTCTTCTCAGAATACAATCCTCCCCAACGAGTCCATATAAAGACTGTTGGCTAACAGTCCTTTGGCTATTCATCACAGTACTCTGCCCATGCATAAAAAGAAGAAAATAAAAAAGAACTTTAGTTTTGCTGCTCCAGTAATCCCCCTTCTTCTTTTCTAATCTGCTAGCTCTTACATTTTCCTCTCTGAAACTCTCCCTAAACCAGTACTGCACAATAACCACCCCTAAGGAGAAGCCAATGACACAAACTTATTCCCAGTGTAAGATGCAGATTTCTTAACTCCAAACCATTTCAACCCTGCCAAGCTGGAAGTGCACACAGCTGAAGAACTGAGACAGAATGTATTTCTGACATGATTAAACTTCTACTCTGTCTACTACATCCACTTCAATTGAAGTTACTCATTAGGCAAAGTGGCAGGCAGGAGCGAAGCTAGGGAAATCATTAACTTCATACCATTATACAACCACATTTTCCAAAAATATAAAGCAATAAAGTTCTGCTTGTGAAGGCACATGTTTCTTCAACTTGAGAGCTCTATTTGATCTAAGAAGGAACAACTTTGTGAGCCCCAATTACGTGCACAAACGGCAATAAATGCATTTTAATGAAGGTTTTAGTACAGATACTGATAGCTATCACACAGAAAAGTAACACATCAGCTCAGACATGTGTGTCATATCTAGCAAAAAAGTACTGTTAGCTTTTTCCTCTCCTTTGAAAAAAATTCACTTGGGCAAGAGAAATACATCAACACTTTGCCAACTACTTTGATTCAACATTTATATTTCATGAAACGTATGCCTGTGTGCCTCGTGCCAGCTTTAGTATATAAGACAGGAAAAATTAACTGCAAATTAAATGCTCTGCATGCTACCTAAGGACAAGCCTAATTCCTCAGTTTCTCCTTGTAGCTCAAGCCCTGCAGACACCTGACCATCTCGGCAGCCCTCTGCTAGGACTTGGTTCACCACACCAGGGCCTTTCTTGCACTGCTAAGCCTACAATGGGACGTGGCACTCCAGATCTATAAAAAATCCCAATGCAGATATAATACACTTTCTCTTTAAAGTCCCTTGTGTTTTGGGTTCAAAGAGAGCAATGCAAAAAGGAAAAGACACATGGAATTCCAAGAGTCATTCATGCACTACTTGTTTGAAATGCCATCTTGAGAGAAACCTACCCCTCTGAGAAGAGGGTCAAATGAGGGATTTATTGTCTAGAAGAAACACCACCCACAGCAAAATGACACAGGTAAATTTCTACTCAGAGTTTTCTAGTCATAAAAGTAATCAATTTTTTAAACCCTACCAGAATTTGAACATGCATTTTGGGGCTTAATCCAAGTGCTAGCTATCAGAAAAGACACCACAGTTACTCTCAAAAGCTATTCTGAACCATTTCACTGACAGCATAAAAATAAAACAACACCACCTTATTTTAAGATGATTAGCATGAAAGAGCATTTAATCCAGTTTTAAGAAGTAATTCTTCCCCTTTGGTTAAGATCAACACAACACTGCTTAGCCAACATTTATTTTCTAAGTAAATACTTATTGTTAAACAGTCGAAACCTCCAATGAACTTGATTCCACTTGAACTTACATTTTGGGACAAGCAGTGTCAGTCTGAGATACATTAAAAGGGGAAAAATTTTTCTTTTCCACCCTAAAAGAAGATTCTGGTGTACACTGACAAACTTCTCATTTCTACTGTGTTTTATATTTTACAGTCCATGGTAAAGGAAAACTCATTTACCTACCACTGGCAAATTTTTCTCAAGCTCTGATCAGATGGATGAAGGAAACCAGAACTGGCAAAGCTTAAGCAACAGTCCAGCCATTAAGACACACCAAAAATTCCCTTTTCAATTCTGGTGTTCTGCTGCATCAAACACATGAAAATAAGAATTCAGTGTTTCTAATCAACCACTTTGTTATTTACTGAACTACTGACTGCCTTCTCTGAGTTGTAAATTTTAAGTCTTTAGAGTTGTCCTTGTGTGATCATCTCATGGATTTTCTAGGATAAAATAGAACAATCTTCTAAAAATATAAGACCTATTCAAATGTACTTCTAAGAGCACATGTGCCTACAGTTTTGGTGTCCTATTTATTCAAAGACCTTTTATATATTGCTTGTAGTCTAAATTCCAAGGTTTTTGGTCCATAACTTTAAGCAAAATATAGTAAGATGAAAACAATTCTACAGTGTTATCACACACAAATGATAATTAAGAAATTTATTTTATAGAGAGTACACTGCAACAGAAGGGATTTATTTGGTTTCTTTGCCAGCTATGTACTATGGCAAACTGGGAGAAAAAGGTTCCAATTTCCTCTGACATTACATAGCCAACAAAATTTTTGGATTTTAGAGGAGAAGCTAGAAACACAGATGATTTTGGTATTCTAAAGCTATTTGTCACTTTATTCTCAATGTAAACCATCATTATTCCAATAGTTCTCAAGACAGATGAACCCCCTTATGCACCGTTTTCTTTTATGCATTTACATAAAGCATAGGCACTGACTTATATGCTTGTATAAAATTATAGTTCTCAGAGTATTACCAAGTTTAAATCTGTCTCACATCTGTCTTCCTTCATACAGAAGGAAAAGAATAAAATCAAACTTATTGTTAAATAAGTAAATATCATGCCAATTATAGTGAAGGTTTCTATATGGTCTATCCAAGAAATTGCTCCAACTAGCCCTGCCTAAAAGACGCAAGAAATTTCAGAAAATTATCCATTCATCTTAAATATTAGTTTATCATTTATAGAAAATGATCAAGAATATACATGGGAGATATCAATCTGCATGAAACTCTCAGAGTGAAAACAAGTACATGAGAGCAGCCAAGTCTGCATTCAAGTCCCTACAAGCAATTTAATGCAAGTACCCTAAACAGGAAAGTATCATTTAAGGATTGGACTGCAATGGTAAGACTCAACTTCAGTTAAAATAAACACGTTCCTCTGTTTATCTATTTGTGTCCATCTGCCTCTGAATAGAGACTTTGATGACAGTCCAAGAGCATGTGAAACAGCTCCACTCTTTGCCTTTTCCCTCACATTCAGCAACAGGCATCAGTTCCAGTCAGCTTCACAGGGTATTTCAGCGTTTGCAAAGCAAAATATTGGTTCAAGAGAAAAAACAACATTCCACTGATGCATACAACCATATTCTTGGCATGAAGCTGCTGAGAGTGTGCTTCTACCTCAGACATCTCTATTAAGCAACAAATGTCAACTGTAAAAGAGGCTGAAGCTTTCTAACACCTCCCCGGTTTGCAGCACAACTTTGATAGTGATCAAAGGATTCTAATCTAAATCTAAAGGATTAAAGGACAGTTCTGGGGTAAAGAAACCACTTTTTACCACTTTTTCAAATGGCTCTACACTGCTGCAAGTCATTGCTTGCAAAAAGCCCAAGGCACTACAAACTGAAAACTCACAGTAATTGTCCTCAGTCTATCTGCAGACAGGGGGAAAACCAGAAAACACTACCTTGAGTTTCCTTCAAGGTCATAAGCACAAGTGCTAAAAGCACACAGTCATCTCCATTCGCCTCTTCTAAGTCTGAGGAGAAGAAAATCCCAAGCACCACCTTGAACTCATCTGAAGACCTACAGAAACTGCTCATGTTACACAAGTTTCCAGGAGAACATTGCAGAATATTCCCCTGGAATCCCAAATACACTGACTGATAGACTGAGCAGAAGAGGGAAAAGAAAGTGAGGCTGATGGTGCATGTTTCGTAACAGTAGAAATTCTTACACTGTTTGTACATTTCTACTTTCCTGACATATTTTCTGGACAGATACAGATTGACTAGTTTTTTCTTAAACATGTTTAGTCACTCACTTAAATTTTTTATGTCTTTTTCTTTCTATGAAGGGAACATGATGACAGTATGCACACTAAGCCACAGGATAACTGCACCCAGGCAATTTGTAAAGAACAAACCTGGTCCAGCCTTTACATTTTGGCTCCCTCTTCTGGAAAGAAGTAAAAAACCAAGCAGCGCTACTAAAGTTGCCTTCTTCCTGTGAAATGCTGAATGCAACAGTTTCCAGCTTCCATTTGTAAGATACAAATCTCAAATTTCTACACTGCTTTTAGGAGCAGCTGTTACTTTTTGCTTGATCAGACTGCTACAGTCAGACACCTCTGACAGATGAGGAGTACAATCAGTAACATCAATTGATCTAGTTATGATCTATCAATTGTGCTGTTAATATACAAAATGCTATGCAGATAGAGCACTACCTGCAAGAGAAGGGCTCAATTCAGTGGTATTCAGCATTTTCAAACACAAACATTAACCTGAGGCCTTAGGCCATCAGAATTAAATGCTGACCAACAAGAGGCAACTCCAAGTAACTTGCCACTACATGTGAGCAGAAACCATAATCAACTCAAAGCTGAATTTGCCAGCAGTGTTATCTACTGAACAGCAAGTAAATTTTCTAACTAGGTTAAAAAAAAGGGCTTCAAGTATGGCAATAATAGAAACAGTCACCACTGAAGGCAGCCTGTATCATCTGTAAAACTGTTGACAACTGGAGAATTTAAAATACTAGAGGATGTATGAAGACAAATTTATGATTTTTATCTCAAAACTGGACTTCATACACACATTATGCTGTTCTTGAGCTGGCATCAAATATTTTACATCTTCTAGTTCACAGCTTTAAGTCAAACACTATGCACCCAGGTGCGTATGACAGGCAGATGCAGATGACAAACACGAATTTATTTCTGCTCAAACAGAAACTATTGGAACAGCTCAAAACACCTATCTATGCTACCTCTTGCTAGTCCTGTTTTTTTCCATACAGACTTTGTATCTCAGAGCTTGACACAGCATGCATTGACAGAAAGGTCTAATTTTAATTTCCTTGCTGGGAAAGAAACAATCCCTATGTTAGCAATTGTATTTTTCACCACTGTCAACAGTCATGGAAAGAACCAGTTCAGGAGTCTGTGAGTTCTGTCTGTTCTTTGCAATCCCTGTAGAATTTGTACTTCTGCAAGTACAGTTAAGGCTGTTTTCTCCTCCTGAATCTGCATCTATACTTCAAGCCTTTGTCAAGTGATGCTGAATTTCAAGCAGTATTGAGAAAAACCTCTACAGCTCCTCTTCGCCCCATAATAAGCAGGATTGCTCTACTCTCTGCCAGTTCTGCTGTTTCATTCTCTAGCCCTTGAATTTTTTACTTGTACAAAGTTCATGAACCCAAACTATCCACCACACAGCCTGCTCATATGTTCCACTGTTTCCTCGTATATTTGCTCATATAAGTGAAAAAGAAAGGCCAGTCTTTGCTGCCCAGTGATGACTACATGATACTAGTGGCAATGTGGCTCACACATTCGAAGCAACAGCACAAAATAAAGCGCTAGCACCAAATCAAGTCATTCTCACCTGAAATTAATAATCCACAGAAACAGACCTGTTTCTGTCCCATGAAAACTCAACTTTAGGAGTGCATAGTAACAAGTCCATGTAATTGGGAAGATAATGAGATTATGTCTTTCTTTCCAAGTCCTTACAAAAGGACTTCATGTAAATAGTACAAAATAATATGTGAATGGTTAGAGAAGTCTTAATCAGTAAGATTAATTTACTCAAAGTACTATCTGTCATGCTGCTCAGAAAAGCCAACTATATACAGAAAGCTAAGGAAAAAACCCCTGAATTTCTGGTAATCAAACACTAAAGCTGCATCATTCGTTAAAGCACTTAATATTTTTCTAAGAAAATATTCTAAACCTATGAAGAAATCTTTGCATACTTAACATGGAGCTGCTTTTAATTTTTTTTCTTCCAGGCTCCATCTGGTGGTCAGAAAAATAATCAGCTGGGGCATGGTTTAAACTGTATTCCTTCACTATGCCCTCACAGTTTTATACTACTCCTTTCTGCAAAAGTAAGGTCATGCTGAAGTCCTGACTTCTGCAGTTAGAACACCTTCTGTGTTACCTCTCACCCATTTTGTCTCAAAAATAGTCTCTCACAAGTATTTAGGAACAATAACATCTGAAAATAAATGCAAAATATTTACAGTTCAGACACTGCCTGAACATTAACTCAGCCTTACATCCCAGTTTTGGAACCTCAAAGTAAATCAGGTGGCAGACTACTAGAGATGGCAGTGTGGAAAAGACAAAGTCGAGTGAATTTCACAGTGCTCAGTTAATGTAGATGCTTCCTAAGAAAGTAATGGTAAACTTCAAAACAAAATTATAACACAAGCTAGGTAAGAACATAAAGAAAACAGGACCTTATAGCTACTCTTCCTGACAAGGTCCATCCTCATTCCACTGAAATTCATACAAATATTAATGGACTACCAGAATTTCTACATACTTCGAGCCATGTAAGCTCCTACACTTGTGAAGGGATCAGTAAAGTGCTGAATCACACAACCTGCCCAGGTTTCTTCGTTCAAGGAGTGGAAAAAGAAGACCAATTTTCTGTGGCAATCCTCTCATGCCATCCTGAAGTCCCTCCTCCATGAAATGATGAAAGAATTATTATAGGTACCTTTCTGAAAACAGAACAGGTAAAATGGAACATGAGTACACAAGAGAATTTCCATAAGCTCTGCAGAACCACTGCTGAAATGCAAGAGAAGAATCAACATCTTATTCCAGCATTGGGGATTCAGGCTTGGCTCTCTGGACAAAGCATATGTCTGTTTATCCATTATGCCAAAAAGAAATGCTATGCCAGACCACTGTTTCTTTTTCTATACTTGTAATATAAAAGAAGCAAAATGCTGAGATGGAAGCATTCTCTCACACCATGCCATTTTCAAGCGTCTCCAGACATGTACTATTTCCAGGAACAGCATGGAATGGGATGGAATGCACTTCAAAAGCCACAGACAGTTAACCACATGGTTAACCTTCACCAGCAAGAAGCTATGAAAGGGTGGAGACAATTTCAGTGAAATCCTCCAAGCCTGACTTTTATTTCTTGGGCACACAAAGATAACAATGCTTCCAGGCAAGACTGGCTCCTGAAAGTTCTGTAAAAGAGTGTTCATGCTTTCCTAATACCTGAATTTTAATAGCGAAGATCACAGTCTTCTTTCTCTACCAACAAGTGAAAGGATCTTCAACACAACTCTGTCAATTTGCACTTCAATAAGCACCATCATATTACTATTTCTGATATTTGCACAAGTTTAGAAAGCTTCCTGTAGGAGTGTGCCCCCTGTTGATCGGGTGACCAAATTAAAAGAGAATTTCCAAATACCCTCTGCTAAAAAAGGCAAAGACCCCAGAAATTGACCCCAAATCTCCAAATTTGGTACAGGGACACCTCATAGGACCTTTTGGACTTCACCTCAAACCTGGAGCTGTTCGACTGGTCGGAGGCCAAGAGGTCCCGCCTGGGTGATTTAGTAGAAAGAGAAGAGAACAAAGGAATTAATTGCTTCTGTAGGTTGCTTAGCAGGAGCAAGCACCTCTTGCCCTGGCACGGCTTTCCTCTGTAAAGAGCTTTGTTATTTTGTTTCTTATTAAACCCTTTTCTGTTTCAAACACTGCCACAAGAGGGTAGCTGGGCTATCTCGGGTATGAAGGATCGCTGAGAGCTCATAAGACCTGGCTCAAAGCGAACCTCTTCACCCTCCCACCACCTGAAAGACACCTTGAAGAAAGAAAAAGTATTTGTGTATGAAAAGCAAGATATGATTGTTGCAGAGAGGTAAGACAATAGAACAGAAACATTTGCAGGATCACAACAGTCGAAGAAACTATTTACACTTTAAGAAGCTTACCTTTGTTGAAAGCACTTTAAACGTACTTTGCTCTGGCACTATAGAATGAAGAAGATCAAGCTTTAAGTTGAAGTCTTCACCTGACGGAAGTCTCACTGATGCATTCAGCTGTGAAAAAGTTGAAAACATGTCTCAGGTCATCTTTGACAGCAGCTCCATTTTCAAGCAAAGGACAGTCATTTCACACAGAGATTAAGTGATTAAATTAGTACCATTTCAGACCATGTCATTACACTACAGCATTATTTCACAAGATGTTTCTATGATATGCTAGAAAATGAACAGAATATTCCAGTTCTTGCTACACATACTTTAAAACCCTACTATCTTGTCAGCTTGATCTTAAGTCTTTAGGGAAGGAGTTATACAACAAATGGAGTATCAACATATTAATAATGGAACATGAAAACAATCTGCAGCTTCTCTTCTAATACAAGCAAACTACAGAGCAAGTGTTCACACTATTTTAACAACCTAAAGCAGATAATAATAACCAAGTATTTCTGGTATTTCATGAGGTATCAAGTTAGTTGAGAATAAGAACCTAACTCTTAAACATTGTCAGCTAAATTAAACATGAAATTCATTGGTACAACATATGGTACTTCATTAAAGGGATTACTGTACTTCCTTAAAAAATATATTTTGCCGCCACAATTTTAGTGGTGCCAAAAGGAAGAAAAACCCACCTACCAATATTCAGTCTATTTCTATAACTGCCCTAGAGCAAAGTATTACTAATTCATTCCTATTTTGAGAATACCTTGTTTCTGCCCAGTCCTGCTCCAGATGCATGTACAGTCTAACGTTTAAATCCAGACCTCTCCTTCCCCCACCCCTCCACACCGGCAGCTGAAACCCAGATGTTCCCTTGCAGCATGCACACCTCATACTGCTTGTGTTTAAGTCCTATGGACACTGCTGGGGCAACCGATCCCCAAATCACCCGACTGGGCATGCACTGATGTGCAGCACAGCTGTACAGAAGAGAAGCTCAGGCAGAAGTGCTCCCACCCCATTCTTTTCATGCTACTGCAGTGTATAATGTTCACTGGCTTGAGTACTGCATCTCAGGGAATTTATGGATGAGTATAAATAACCAATAAAAATCACCTTTCTCTCCAAAAACTGCACACTGACATCATCCTTCTGTGCATTCTTGATCATTATGGTCACAATTACTTGAGATTCTGTTTGGTACCAGTCATATCTTTAAAAAAGAAAAAAAGGAACAATTTTTTTTTTAGATCACAAAGCATATAAAATTACATCACCTTCCTGAACCACTCACTTCTTAGTTCAGAATCTTTAATATATCTCAAAAACATTACCCATACCAGGCACAATGAGACAGACTTGGAATTAGGCTCAGCGTGAGAATGAGAAAACAGAAGCCAGAATGCTGATGCTATTCCACTCTCTCCTGGTTAGGTTTAACCTCCTGAAAGTACCATTTAGTCTGAACAAAAGTGATGGCACTGAGAAACACTTCACTTGGACTGCCACATTTCTGAAGTTACCCCAAAAAAACCTCCTACAGTCATTATCCTGCTTTTCCAATCTCAAAGCCAAAGTGCAAATATGTCAATTACTTTAAATTCATAGTAAAGCTAAAGTCAACTTACTTGATCTTTGGTGACAGAGGCTGCTGCTGCATATTCTACTTGAAGCACATTCAATTGGAAAGAAAGTTACATCAGTGTAAGTGAAAATATACCATGAAGTACTTTTCAAGGTACAAATCATTTTCACCAATTGCTCCCCTTTTCTTGACTCCAATTGCTCCCCTTCCTTGATTTATGTGTGAACATTAACTTACAGGTGAAGCTCTTCACTGTTTAGTCATTTATGGCAGATTACAAATTTAAAAGTTTCAATTTATATTAAATATGTTAGTCTGTAACTTGAATATATGTTATAAATAGCAATTAAGTTCAACTTCAAGTAATTTCTTCCTAGATAAGATGTATACCTGGAAAACATCCAGTGACTATGCTGCTAATGTATAAATCATGAAGGAAACCTGAATTAGGTCTGAGAACTCAAGGTTTAACTTTTAAACATAAAGACCTATCTTAGATTTAGAAGGATTTCACATAATATCATCATGCTTCCTGTATGTTTTTCTTCTCTACCTGATTCTTAAAATGTAAAAAATTTAGGTAACTATTGAAGAGGGAGCAGTATATTCAATGCAAAGCCCCCCACCCCTTTTTCTTTTGTTCCAAGAAGAAAAAAAACAGGAGAGGTCAATGTCAACACTTCTTATGAAGACTTCCAATTAAAAAAAAAACCAAAACAAAAAAACCCTGTAAGTTGATCAGGTTATAACAGAAAAAAAAATGCCTACACAAACCACTTGCAAGCTTCTGGAAAAAAAAAAAAGGTACTTCCTGACAGTCCCAATCAAGTTAGTAGTGACAACATAATCAACCACCACTGGTTAATTTGTAAATTAGGCTGCAGACTGTGAGTCAGAAAGTTAAATTTTACTTCAATGAATGCACAGTAATTGCCAGATTTGTTAACCATTCCTAAGAGTTTTCAGGGTTCAAATTTTGCAACCTTGGTCCCAAAAACACTCACGTTTAAAAGAAAAGTGAAACGCTTCAAATTGCACACAATACGGAAGATTCTTTTTAAAGCTTGGAAGTGAAGCCACTGAAGCAGAAAATATACTCTAGCACAACAAAAAAGTCAAAATAGAAAACATATTAAGGAAAGCATCTTACCAAATCAGTCTGTGATGCTGGAAGAAAAAAAATTGCATTTTCAGAATAAGACATATGGAACTTACAATGCACAATCCTACCCTAGCTTGCTTCAGTTACTCCAGACATCCTGCATTCACTCCAGCCTCAACAGCAAAGGAGGTAGAAACATGTCAGTTCTACCTGTAGTATTTTGCTCCCATGACACTCCACTTTTTAACCAAACTTTAATCAGCAACTTGTGCAAACCAACAACTCTAATATAAAGCATGTTCTGATTAACTGAATCAACAATCTTTCCATGACATTCCCTTCCTTACCTGAAATGGATTCAGGCCTTTTTTAATGCAAACATCACAGGAAACAAAAGTTTAAAAAAATCCCTTTCTGGGAGTCTGTACTAGGTTTATCATCCATCCATCCCCAGGAACAGCACAAAGCTCTCATCACACTTTTATCTCATGCTAGGGAAATCCCACTGGGGAATGAGATGGAAATTTGGCAGAGAAATCAATTCACATGACCCTAAATATACTGTAGTACTTGTATCTAAACTATAGCTCAGTATCCCCTCTTCTAAGTATTTTTTCTAAAATATTTCAGACTAAATATGTTTGAAAAGAAACAAACTTTCCCTTTGCTTCTTTAAAATGCACACTGACAAAAATAGAAAAAAATATTAAGCTGCAATGAAAAAATCAGAGTTAGTGCTTTGTTATTGCTTTTACTGGTTTGTTTGCTTTGTTTTGCTGGTGTATCAGAGAATTAAGAAAACAGTTCAAGGAAGACAAGACAGTGAATACTCAGGATAAAACAGGAGAACTGAGTTAGACCAGATAAAGCACTGCAAAATATAAATATGACATTAAAGAAAAAAGTGCATTATAACCTCTTTCAGAAGAAATTGTTGCCCAAAGTAACTCTTTGCAATGCCATGCATGCCAATCACGTACCTAATTCCTCCAAATAAAATTAAACCTTGCAAAAAATGTCTCACAAAGCAGAAATGTGCTCATCCCTATACAACACAGAAGGGCTCTCCTCTATATGGTTTTTAGTCGACACATTGACACAAACTTGTTCTACTGCCCCATTCTCCAGTGTGCAGCACAGAGAGGAGGAAAAGTCACAGCAGGCAGAGGAAAAAAACTACGCAAGTTATTCTGCTCTCCTTCATCAAAATCCCCAGGCAGCCTAAGCTCTGTGGAGGAGATAATTGTCAGGGCTGTCTGTAGGAAGGCATGAAAGGAAACTATGCTCACACTCAGTGACTACCATGGGTAAGTCACCAGAATAGCCATTAACACCTAAGGTACTTTCCACCTGGATTCAAGGGGCAAAATCTCCAAATTTCTACCTCTTTCCAACTTTATCTTCTGCAAGACCTGAAAATTTACTTTTATGTAGGCTTTAGATAGCAAGCTGACACACACTCCTACAGTTAAAATTAGTTCACAGTTGTACAGGAAAATAAGTTAAAATTAATTATGATTGTCTGATCTTTAAATAGGTACTCTCGTGGCACAGCTAATTATTATACTAAAAACCCAATATAAATCTTCCTATAAATCTGAATGAAGCATGCAAGTCCAAGAGAAACCAGAGATAGAAAAACATTACTCCTAAAAAAGAAAAAACAAGTTATTTTGTTCTAAATAAGAGAAAAGCGGAGAATCTTTGAAAAACATGACACAGCTTCCAAGCACAGGGCATATCAAATGCCTCACTAAGTAAACGTGTTTTTTCTTACCATTTAGTGTTTCTTCACATCTTTTAATCCAAATAGTAAAGCTATCATCTACATCTAGAAGAGATCAAACACAGTAATATTAAAATTCTTCAAGCACTACATGTATTGCATGAAGAAAAAGTCCTCTCAGTTACCATCCCAAACTTGTACCAATTTACTAAAAAAGGTGTTATTTCCTATTACCTTCTTGTAAGCTCTGTCATTCCACTTAGGCTTTAAGTAGTTTTGTACAACTCCACTATGTGTTATATTTCATTAAATCTGTAGGAGACTAGATTTTGTCTAACTGACACAAATATGCTATTGCTTTCCAGTCTGTTCAACTCCTATGGAGCTGTTTAGAAAGCAAGAAGTACCGTTTTACACATTTTTCTGTTTTTCTTTAAATTACTTTTTCAAACAATCACACGCTTCCTTCTCCAGAGAAACATCAGGACAGATGGTCTGTTGTGTGGACAACCCAAAGCTGTACAACTTCTGACAAACATCAAGTATTCTCTCCCCTGGAAGCAAGCCTCCCAGATAGAAATTAATTCACTGGAAAACAGCTAAAAAGATGGTAGTGCAACAACAGAGCAATCATTTTATTTCAACAATATTCCCAAAAACATCTTTCACAGTGAAGAAAGTAAAAAAGCACCAAAAATACTGACCGACTACTAAGAATAGCTGAACTTTTTCTTGCTTTACAAGTGAATTCACATTGTTAACTATGAGGCAAAGGACACGAAGCTCAACAAAAGAGTTCCCAGCAGACACACATGTAACACCAAGTCTGACTCCACTGCAGCTACACAATGTACCCCAACTCTCCAAATATAAAATGTACATCAATTTTGACGTGCACCTTAGGGCATAAAATTGCTACCCCACTCCTCAAGCCATTTAATCTCCACTTTTCTTCTGCCATCTGACCAGACATCTTAAGAGTTATCTTAATTTTTTACTAAAAGAATGGGCAAACCCTGAAGCAGGCTGCCCAAAGAGACTATGGAATCTTCAGTCTTGGAGATACTTGGAAAACAATAGTAAAAACTCGCAAGCAAACACATGTAAGTTGAAAATCAGTATTACTTTTGGCCAGAGCATAGAATTATATGAACTCCAGAGCCATCCTGAAACCTCAATTGATCAGTATTTTCAGAACTGATCACCGCAACCTAAAGAGTCTTCCAAGTTTTGCAGTCTAAGCAAAGTCTCCACTGATCCAGCCTCCCTCACCAGTAGGTGAGGAATTCTCTTTTTAATGATTAGACTCTTTTTAATGCCTATGACTAGGCTGCTATACAATACAAACATAAAAAGTCCAGAGTTAACTTTCCTATTTTCCTAGAAGATCACACTCTTTCCCTGCATCCTGGCATATTTTATAATTTAAGGCAAATTAATTTTTTTTTTCTAAAATTGTATTATCCTCCCAAATAACTTATTTCTACTACTAACTGTAGTTCAGAAAACCTTCCTGGGTCTTCACTTATTAAAAATCTACTAACTCTTAGAATAAAAGAAAAGTAAGAAGTTTTTTGAAAAAGTTGCCACATTCCAGCTTTACTAAATTCATTCAGTGGTCACAGCAAAAAACCCAAGAAAATTTGAGAATAATTGTCCTAAATCCACACAGCATAATGAAAAGTTCCAGATTACACTCCTCCTTCAACTAAGGCAAGGGGAAGGCAAAAATCTGCATGCATCACATGGTTGAACTAAAGGAGTATTATTGCTTTCTAATGTTATTTCATAAAATAAAGAAACATTGTACATTCCACAGCTCATCACATCAAGTCCTACTTCGATATCCTTGTAGGTGGGTAATGGGAAGGTTGCTGTGGTACCCTGGGCTTGTCAATCCTACCAGTGATGAGCATAAGTAGGAAGCTCATCCTTGTCAGCATTCCAGATTGAGATTTAAAACAGCCCTTACATTAGTGAAGAACAGAAACGTGTATCCATGTATTTCTGCCCACTTGTGTGGCAAAGAAACCAGCTTTGCCAGCAAAGAACTCCCACCACAGCAATTCTTCCCAAGGCAGCAACAGCTGAAGTCTCTCTTCATCACCTGCCCAGCGTTATGATGCAAATTTTCTCTCTGTGCCCTGTTCATTCTGCATTAGCTGCATTTAAGTGGAAGTTAATTGTGTTGCCAAAATGCCTATGCTCACAATTGTCTCCACCTGGGATCCATGAAACATTCCACAAAGGTAAACTCTGTTACTGACACAAACTTGCCAGCAAATTAGGTAATATATGAAAGAGAATCAACTAAGTCTGTAATCTTTAAAAGGAGGCAGAGGAACTACTCATCTCAGTAGGCCACATACAGCAGGCCACAGAATTTTGTAATGAGATAGAGGAAGCGCAGCAGAAAGTATCTCCAGATAAGAGAGTAATCAGGAAGTGCTAGGAAGCTTCAGAAACTCTTCAACTGAGTAAGCAGCAAAACAACAGCAAATTAAATGCAAACAGGTAGAAATGAAGCAATTCAACACAGGAAAATGTGCTGTATTTCAGAGATTCTGAATTAGCCAAGAGGACCCTGGTATTCACTAACTTATCTAAAAAAGGATCTGCAGCTCTGTATTGTACTCTACAACATAAATAGAATATAAGGTTATCAATGCACATGAAAAACCTCAAGTTGATACTGGTTGCCTGGGGTGGGGCAAGAGTATGGAAAGCAAAGATTAGTCATTCAATTAAATACAGCAGTGATGAGCTTGGAGATGTACAAGAAGTTACCTACCAAGTAAGGAAAGCAACATAGGTCAGTGGAAGGAATCTCTTCCTTTCACAGAAAGTTACTAAATAGAGAACTTGACTAGACTGCAAAGACAAACCTGTCTCTCTACTATAAAATTTGTGGAGACCACCTAGTTATACAAACTATCAAGACAGAAAGAGCTCAATGAAATTTCTCATTTTAAACTCCTGTTCCAGGGCAGCCTAAACCGACGGCTGTGAGTTGCTGCAATTTCACCACATCCCCCTTGCACCACTGGCCCAACACTGCTCTGCCACTTCACTTTTGATGACTTCATTACTCAGACCCTTTGTTGGGCCATTTCAACACTTTCAACCAGGAGGAAAGACTTGAAAAATAGTATAGCTTTCTGCAGACTTAATGCACTGAAAGAAGAGGCTAAACAAGCACAAGAGTAACAAGGAGCATGATCCCTTGGCATCAAGCACAAGCTTACACTTCCATGAAACTCCACTTTTAAACCAGCATATTAGATCACTTATTTGGGAGATGCAAAGTAATTTAATCTTTGTTAAGCCTACATGTCCCAGCCACTACTGTTACAGATAAGACAACTCACTGAAAATATCTGAGACCATGACAATTCTTATCGGATTATCGCACTTTGCATAACCTCTCAAGGTGCCTTTTTTTACCATCTTTTCTTGCTGTTTGGAAGAGAGGATGAGGTTTTTCTATAATGGGGGATAGGAGAGAAGAGAAAGGCATCACAACCATCTTGCAATTGCTTGGTTTTGTGCTTCCCCATGTGTTCTACCAAAGCTTTCTGTTTTAAACTATTCCTTTCCTGCTTATTGAATAAAGTCAGGTTTTAAAAATGTTCTAAGTGTTCCCAAACTAAAAAATGCTGAAGTCCAGCCAGAAAGCCAACACTGTAAGAAGAAAAAAGAGATATAATAAATAAGCTTCTGTAATTAAGTGGTATGTAATGTAAGGTAAAAATGCACTTTGTCAGTTTGAATACCCACCAAGTTGCACATTCTTTCTGAAGACTGAGCTATCAAACTGTTTAAGAAGAAATTTCATCTATATGTAAAGAGCCTGCTCTATTCAAAAAATTTTCTATGACACTTAACACTACAACATTGCCACTGTTTATCTTCAAGACCTCCAGGAAGCAGGAAAACACTCCCCATTTTATAAAGAAAAAAATAAATCAGCTACTAATTGCTAAGAACTTTGATACACATTGTTAAACAGTTTAACACTTTCATGAAGTGATTGCATAAAGGTTCCCAAAAGTCAGACAGCTGATGTTAGAGAACCAACACATTAGCCTTAAAAAAAACCCTTGGTCTTCATTTTAATCTAACACATCATTAATTTTTTGAACATAAGGAATACTGTACACACAAGAAACTTTAATACTTACTGTCCAGCCTCTGTCCCTCTCTGAAAGACTCTAAAGCAGATGCATAGTTTTTGATATGATATTCACCTAACCTGACACAAATAAAGAAAAACACAAGAAAAGAGTGATTACTTTTCAGTGTAACCCACATTCTATAGATAACATGCTGTATTGGTTAAAATGTCGTGTAAGAATTTACATTACCCAAAAGGTGTGTTTTAATGCAAGGGCATTAAGATAGTCACCCCAGAGTAAATAGCTTTATTACAAATGGATTGCAAGCAGCATGGCTTTGAATTTATTCATTCTCAGTCTTGTAAAAAGCTTGCACAGAACCACAATCCAAACTCTCATATTGACCTACAGATTACCACAACATTCCTAAACTACCATTAATTATACATACCCTTTTCTAAGGAGCGCTACAGCATTATTTGGGTTGAGTTCTAGAGACTTTCTTGCATCTGCAACTGCATCTGTTGGAAGTCAGTTTAAAGTTGAGAAACATAATAACGTTATAAAAAGCAGTGAATTGTAGAATCTTTAAGTAGTGAAATTTTTCTAGGACGTACTAGTTATCTTTCTTAGCTTGCACACAAATCACACTGTCTGAATTGTCTAGCTACAACTGCCATACATGAATCCCTCATGGAGCTGCAGAGCTCTTATGTAAGATGTAGCATGACTTTCATTTAGTGAAATACTCAGCTTAGATCTGAAATGTGATTCTGTTTGTTTGGTTTTTACTGGAAAGAAAAAATAAACCAGATCTTATTCAGTCAATCTATTTCCCAGGCATTATTCACTTATCACATTCCTACCATGACAGGATTCAGTCTCTACCAAAAACACAACAATGGAAGACACAACGCAAAAATCTTGAAATCTGCCTAAGAAGTCTGCTTATAAAAAGCTGCCAAGATAAGACTAGGCTAGCATCAAATAGAAAGCTGGGACTCTAAAAAACCCATTTCACTGAAAGTTTTGCTGTAACAAAACAATCTAAGAAAACCACAAGATTATGTACTAACACCAAAACCAGAATATTAAGTTACAGATAACACTTTCTCTCATTACTGTATTTGGCTTCAGACAGAAGACATCTCCTGTAAAACACATGTTATGATACACTTGTAAAAAGATTCTTTGACTGAAGATGTTACCAGCATATTTCTGTAGAAGAATATGAGCATAAGCTCGTTGACAGTAACATTCAGCATCATCTGGATTCTTTTCCAAAGCTGTTGTCAGTTCCTGTAAACACACATAAAAAAATGAAATGGTACTTCAGAAATCCTCATAAAAATACAATATCAAACTCTGTCAACTAAGAGCCATTTCAGAAGATAAAATTCTAACTGGCATTTCTGTTTACCTGTTGCTTAACTCTCAAGCACAGAGCTAAACATCAGAGCCTGAAGTACAAGGAACATGCCAATTATATCAAATTCAAGCAGACTGTTTCTTACTGAGAAGGAAGTGGGATTTCAAATGCTCTAAACATAAAGTCTAACACAGATGATCCTCTCTATTCCAAAAACCTTCTTACAATTCTCAGCATACTTGTACACAGGTCTGCTGGATTTGAGAGCAGTATTAGGAATTTGGAAGTCAATGCACAGTATGTCAGAACACTTGTGTGGAGATAAGATGCTTTGAAATACCATGTAACACATATTATAGTGCACAAGAGATTGTTTCAACTTATGCTGAACACAAAAGCAGAAGAAGTAAAGATTTATAGAGCACAGGGCTCAGAGGAGATATTGCACAATGGAAATAAGCATAAAGTAGTCCTTTGTTAAGAGAATCACTGGATATATGGATTGAAACAGTAACACATTGCTCTCTTTGAGAAGAGTTCATGACTTTGCACACAGAATAAAATCACAGCGACTTGAAACACACACCTGGAAAGAGCATCCCCAATTCTCTCCTTATTGGTGAGAGAAGTTCTTCCCTCTGCTAGAAGCCAGCCAGTCTACCAGAAGTGACTACAGTACATTGCTACAGTACAGTAACTCTGTTTGCTAAGCTGACTTCTACTCAGACTTCCACCTGGAATCTAGCAAGCATGAACATAGCTAAGATACAAGCTTTAAACCTGCAGAAATATTTGTACAGCACATTTGCCAAAATTCTGTCCCACCAAGACAGAGAAAAAAGAAGGGAAAGAGGACTTGGCTTAGTTCTAATTCAGAACAGTGTCTTTTTCTAACACATGTCTCAAAGTGTTTATGCCACCTAGGACTTACAGGGCCAGAACAGCTTCTTCTAGCAGTGGCACAAGTTCTTACTGTGTGAGTTACACACACCTATAGAGGTACAGAACATAAATCTAAATCCTTGGGGGGTCTCTGGAGAAAGGGGCAGACAGTAGAAGCAGTAACTTGATTTAACTGTACCAATGCCTTGCTGAGATTTAAAATCATTCAAAAGCTGTAATTATGGAAATACTCATGGCTAGAGGTATTCCACATGACAGGGACGTGAGGCAATGCACGTACTAAAACTGGTTCATATTATGCTGAGAGGTGAACTACTTCTGACATTTGAAACCAAGCAGGGTCTGACTCTGACACTGAACATCACAGGCATGCCCAGATGCAGAGGCACTGCTCTGACAGATCACCTCTCCCCCCCAAACATTATTTCCTGTGATTTATGCTGATGATGGATGCACCGGTTAGAGCCAGCAACACATGAATGGATCCTCCTACAAAAGTAACCCTCACCCCAGGAAAGCAAAGCAAACCAAAGCCAAGCATTTTCAGCAGTGTAAAACTTCTTTGTGTGCTTTTTATCACTAAGTCACCACATCTCATTCAGGCACACACACGGCACATGTAACTCCTGTAAACTATTTGAGAAGTAATGCTGGACTAGCAGTGGGAACTCCGGATTATGGATATCAGCAACAGTTACTTAGAACAAGCTCAGACTTTGTCCTCACACTCAAGTATGTGCTTTCTGCATATTTTGACTCGAAAGGCCCTTACCATGTGACCAAATTGCAGATCTGTTTCTAAATATACTGGAAAATTTGGTAAAAAGTTTGCATGCATTAAAGGTGCCTTCTGTCTCCACACAGTAGCTTACATTTTCAACTCAAAATGAGAAGTCATTCATGAGTTCACAGTTTTGTCATTCAGACAGAATTAAAAGATAGATGATGGTCTTTCAATTGCATCAGATCCAGGTGCAGAAAGCCAAAGCACAATCTCCAGGAACTAAAGCAATGAAAAATCCCAAGGACACAGTGCAGAAATGACAGGCCAACTGGACAGCAGCCTAGCCAGGTATGAAAACATTACACAGCACCATTTCTACAGAATCATCCCCCAGATTAGGAATATGAAGCACATGAACATAGAGACCACACAAGACAATGCAAGCACAATGTAGCACCTTGAGACCTGAGCAATTAAGTCAGCAAAATGTTACTCTGAGCTGTGGGACTTACCAGTTCAGAGACCACCAAGCACAATCTGCCTACACAAAGCACGGATTTGAGAACAAGGCCTAAGAACTGACACCAGTATTACTGTGTCAGGTATTAAATAATGCTTATAGAATGTGTTACATAATGTTCTGAAGCACTGAATGCACAAAGAACTGAAAAGCAAGCTAGAAAAGCAAGACAACTATGGTAATCCAGGAAAAAAAATACAAAACCATGTTCTGATGGTGCTCTTTAATACTTCTGAAGACCTTATGATGTCAGGGATTTTTGGTTTGTTTGCTGGTGTTTTTTTTAACCACAAAATGTGAAACTTACTCTATTTTTTAGATCTTTAATTAGTTTTACTATGCCTTATAGATCTGGCTATTCCAAACTGCTTTTTAAATGTCATTTATATTCTGAAAAACTTCTACAAGTTACAGCCTAAACCCCAAAGAACTGAAAAATTTAGCTTCACCATTTTCTTTGTGGAAAAAAAATTCAGAATCATTTAATGGTTCTACCTCCACTCTCTTCAAGCAGTACTAACCATTTACATCCTCTCCCCTCCCAAGTAGTTAAATAGAAATACATATCCACCCTCCAGTTGTCTTCTCATCAACCGTCTGTTTTAAGTAAAAATTACCTTAGGAAACACATTAAAACATATTAACTGATGAAGTCACAGAACAGGCCAGGTTGGAAGGAAGCTGGAAGGATCCTCACATCTAACCTTTCATGGGAAAGCCTGCCTAGATGACAGTATCTAGCAACCCGCCCATTCGTGTCTTGAAAACCTGCGGTGATGGGGACCCCACCACGTCCGTGGGGAGGGTGTTTCAGTGAGCGATCGTTCTCACTACATAAAAACTATTTCTGTGGACATGAAAGGAAGATCAGTCGTGGTGCCCACAAAATATAGGGAGAGGAAAAAAACAGACCAGGGCAGAACAAAAACTAAGATGAGATACCTCTCTTCAATAAGCTCGGGGGTTTTATACCCACAAATCTTTACTGATTTAACTGTGTGAACTACCATCTACCTACACGGAGGAGAAAGTTGGTTTGTTTTGCTTTCCCCCCACCCCTTCTTTGCCGCACAGGCAGCACGAGCTCTGTGCCAGGTCTGCGCCGGGCTTCCCCGCAGCCCGACCTCACCTGAGCCGGCTCCCGGGGACCCCCGGCCCGGCCCGGCCCTCACCTGCGCCGCCGCGCCCGGGTCCCGGTCGACGTCCNCTCCCTGCCCGGCCCCCCGGGCTTTGAGCTGCTAGAGGTTTGCATCAAAGTCTGCAATTTTTTTTGTTTTCAGTTGTTAACCGGTAGCTGTAGCTGGACCAGTGATGTTTAAGTAGTTGCGCAGTTGCGCTGTGAGCATCGGACGCGTGGCTGATGTTTCGTTTTAAAGGAAAAGGGAAGACAGTCAGCAGAGGAATTGGCTGTCTGGACGGGAGCCGCCAGGAGTGAAGCCAGCAGGGCTGGGCAGGAACTGGGGGAAAGGCCGTGGCAGCAGTGGGACATGGGGAGCGCTGAGCCGCTGCCGCCTCCCCGAGCCGCAGCCCGGGCTCGGAGGGAGGGAAGAGCTGCGCCCGCAGGCGTGAGAAGCGAAAGATCCCAGAATCAGTTTGGTTGGAAATCACCCCTGAGATCGTCGAATCCAGCCCCTGATAGAACAGCACCATGTGAACCAGGCCAAGTCCAGTATTTCCTTAAACACCTCCAGGGACGGTGCCTCCAGCATCTCCCTGGGCAGCCCGTTCCAATATCTACTTCCCCTCATTCTTCATAATACCCAACCTAAACCTCTCCTGGTGCAGTTTATGATACTACTAGCAATAGGGGTTAGAGAATTAATTAAATTAATGAAAAAACTTACATAATCTGTAACCAATGAAGGCTGATGCCTTTGTTTGTTAAAATTTATAACCAATGTGAAGTTTCAATAATCAGAGAACCAGCCTTTGGTGGGTTACCACCTAGCTCCCTACTTTGTGCAAATGAGAATAAAAAGCAGAAAAGCCTCTCAGTGTGTCAGCTGGTGCTGTGCACCAAGTACCCAGCCCATGTTCAGGACAACAGGGTGGTGAACAGGGCTTCCCAAAGGCAGCTTGAGGCCTCCATCCTCCTCCAGATGGCATTTCCTTCTGTGAAATGCCTCAGAAATAAAAAAAAAGCCTTTTTCTCCTCTGTGACTTCACACACATGTGGAAAAGAACTGTGGGCTCAATTTTTATTTTCTGACTCAGAAGTGGCTGGGATTTTAGCTGTCTTGTTTTGTTTGGCTGCTGCCACAGGCACAAAGGCAGCTGTGACAGGGGAGGGGTTGCTAAAACTCCTAATATGAGCTCCCATTTTATGATTTACTCCAGCTTCTCCCTTCCTTTGCCCTATCAAAGAACGTTTAAAGTACAGATCCACCTGGCTGGCACACGGGAGTCCAAGGAAGGGATGTGAGGAGGGAGCGATTCCCATTTACTGTCTGTTACACAACAGTCTGCTGCTGGAGACACATTACTGCTGCTGGAGATCTCCACTTCTCCAACTGACATGAACTAAACTGACAAATCATTTTCCATATGTGACAGCTGCATCTATGCCATGAAGTTTTGTTGTTGAAGCTGTAACCTTATGGTGTAATTTTCTTTTCCCCCCCACATTTCCAGTAAACACCAAAGGAACTTCCCTGTATCTTAAACCACTAATGTCAGTCAAGCATTATCACTTCAGGTTTCCTAGAATTATGAAATGCTTGTAATATAGGAAAACATCCCTATTTTATAGTTTGATTCAAAAAACAAGCCTCCCTCTCCAGTGCTTCCGTCAATCCCACACAGCCCTCGGGATGAGGACTGTTACCAGATATGCTTTCACAATGCTTATCCACATTGCTGAAAATATTGCCAGCACTCCCCAGCTGCAGGGAGCACTGCCAGATAAAAAACCACCGGTGTGGGTATGGCCAGGCTTCCTGTAAATGGGTTAGGCGCTGGGTTTGCAGGTGGAAGCCTGACTGCAAAGAGCCAGAGGGAAGAAACACTGAGCTAGCACGGCAGCAGTGGCAGAGAACTGCTTGTTCAATAGTTTGTAGAGTTTCTTCTGCCAAGCAGCAGGACCATACTCTCTCTGCCACAGTTCTGCTCCTGTTAGTTTTCTAGTACTAGTGCTTAGTTATATTTAACCTTACCAACCAATCAATAAAACTCCAACATTAATTCAATCATAGAAATTCATATTCCCTTTCATTTTATACTGACAGAATCATAATACCAGGCATCATGTTTATTAACTTACCCTCTGCTTAAACACTGCAACATGCAAGTTTTTGAAGCCCTAATAGTTTATGCTGTCAGTTGTATCATACAAGCTACAACAACTTTTGCAAATTACGCTCAGAATTTCGTGTTTGTCTGTAATGTACTGGGAAGTGATGAAAAAGAAGTTTAAGTCCAGTTCATGGATTTAGCTCAACTTTCAGTTCAGCTACAAAAATATACATTACTGCTGTTTCAAAGGACACTGAGAGCACACTGACTGTGTTCAACTCTGTTCAGAAGAGATTTGTGAATTGCTCACAAATGTTCCACCACAGACCCACACTGACTAATCACACCGTCCTGTTTCTCACCGTATTTTAGTTATTTATGATGATTGTCAAAACATTATAATAATGAAAAACATATCAAAGTGAATACAGAAAGATGTTTTTCTATTTGATTTATTTTCATAATAAACCAATTAAAAATACAAAAGAAGGACCCAAGGTTCAATGGACTCCATCATTTAAAAATTTGTCTTTAAATACAAAGTCACTCAGTAATATGAATACATATAACATTAGACCTCTAAACATAACAATCTTATTGATCTTATTTGCATCTATCAAAAATTTGTATGGAAAAAATTAGCTGAAAAACCTTCCCTGCAACATTGAATATACAGTATTTACAATCAAAAACAAGAACTCTTAGCAGTATTAATCTCCAAAAACCTGCATAAATTGTATATATTTAATTTCCCTCCCCCCTTACAAAATAATCTGAAGTAGAAAGCAAGATTGTTAAGCTTCATAGTTGCAAAATGGCATGAAACATTTGCACCTGTAGTGATGCTGTTAGCTTCTGTAATTAAATATATCTGATGTTTTCATATAAAATATAGACATGGCATTGTCCATTACTGGAATATATGTTTTGAGTACTCTCAACAGGAGTGTATATTCAATTTTGCACACACAAGAGCTTGTGCTGCAAAAACTGCAAGAGGATACCTGGTTATCAAAGTCTAAAACTGATGTCATTCACTGATAATGAAACAGATACTCGATCAAAAAAATTCAAACACATGGAATGAAACTGTCTTACTAAATCTAACTGCTGCTTCCAAAGGTGATACACATACAGATTAAACAGAAAAGGTTACAATAACATTACTGCAATGTAAATCGGCAACAGACTGACAACAAAATAAAAGAAGTTTGAAACTTTGGCCAATAACCTCAGGAGAAGGTCTTCATAGCATAAAAAGCATGTTCCTTCATGCCTGTACTTTGAAAAATGAGTAATATATAATTTTATTTATATGATAACATTTAGCAATTAACAGAAAAATCAAAATTCATCCTAAAGCATGAATTCTAAGAATTAACTGCAGAAATTAAGTAGCTTTGCAACATCATGCTTCAGAATCAAATCATATATACATAACTGAAAAGGTCCCATCACATTTATGAAAATAATCATCCACAGGGTCTTTTTTTTTTTTTCCATTATTTAATTATCAATACAAATTGGGTTCCAATGGCTCATTTTCTTGCTTCACTTGCACGTTAGATGGGAAATTATTCGAACTGGACACTACCATCACAAATGGTTGCTGCTGGAATCTCTGCTCAGACTGCTCAGTATCTTCTACTTTGTCACTCTCCTCCTTTTCCTCTTCTTGTAGGCCAGCCTGCTTCGTGTCTGGTGCTTTAATGACTGAAGTGATCACCGTGCCTGATGGCTGAGACACCACCTGTGAGCTGCTGGGCGAGAACGTCACCACGGGGGTGCTGCCACTGAAGGATGGAGATGAAGCCATGTTGACTGTTCCATTGCAAATTGTCTGCACGCTGCTGGTGAGCACCTGCTGAACTTGTGCTGGGCTCAGCACAATCGAGGAAGGAGGCGAGACTGGCTTCTGAGACTGTAGCACGATGTTTTCTTTAAGAACCGTCATGGGCTGGGAAGTAGGAATGGCTTGTAAAATGAATTTCTGTGCTGTTGTTACTGAGGCTGGATCTGTGCTGGCTATCACTGTAGTAAGAGGCACTGTCTGGAGTGTTACAGCATGCAGCTGCTGATTTCCAGGGGAAACAACCACTGGAACCTGGGTTGGAGTCTGTAAAGTCCTGCTAAGATTAGAGAAGATTATCGGGTCAGAACACTTCATGCTGAATTTTGAAAAAATAATTATAGATTTACTAAAAAAAAAACATTTGGCATCACCCAACATTTCCGAAAGAGGTATCAGAATCTCTCCTGATAAAACAAGAAGTGGACCTGACCCCTGAATTCAGCAAGATGGTTCCCAAACTAAAGGTACCCTGCATGAACAATACTGCCATCACCAAGCTGAACAGCCTGCCTTTGAGACATTCAGTGGCTCATCAGGAAACCTGGGAATCCCATCCAAGACCTCCATCTCAAGCATTGACCAACATCAAAAGCACAACCCACTAGACATCTGCCATCAGTTTCAAAAATTACAGCAAGTAATTATTATATCACGAGCTTAAATGATTCATAAGTCAGGCCTTGATTGTCCTGACATCCACATATACATTTAACTATATTCAAAAGTATTCACATGGTAGCAGTGTCTGGGCACAACCTTGCCACACTCCCAGGACACAGAACTCTCTGTCTGCCAGCTCACACACATCTATAAAACAACTGATCAGAACCTGCTTCCAAAACATCATTTTAAGTTAGGAGTGATTCCATCAGTTGCAGGCTAACAGAGCTGGGTACCACGTGACTGTCAATAGATGTAGAGCTGTGGGGACAATCTTAGAGGATTAAGAGCTGTATTGCTGGAGTACCCAGCTACTGCAGTGCACAGTAGTGACTTAAACGAGGCAACACGCTCCGGTCACACAAATTAAAACAAAAGAAAACAAAAACCCCAGAAAACATAAATGGTTACCAGGGGAGGGAGAGAGGAAGGGAAGGGTAACTGCTTTGAGACCCTGCCACAGCTTGTTCCATGCCACCGTGCCATGCTGTCTCTGGCAATCTTTCTTTCCTTCTGTTTGCCATGCAGAGTTCTCTCCAATCTTCCAGCTTCTCTTCAATGTTTAGTCCTGCCTGCCCTTTTTAGTTTTAAGCTCTCCCTTGTGTTTTCTCAAAAATAAAAAACATTAACTATCTCCACCTCCTAGCTTATTTCTACCCCTGCTGAACTCACTTTAGATGGAAAGCAATTTACTGTCAACATTTGTACTTTCACATCCATGCACAATATTGCCTGCTCTTCTTCCTGAAGACTGGACCTCAGATATGCTGTAAGGGTTGCCTGCCATGCATCAACCATGGAAGGCCCTCCATTCTACAGTTGTTCTACCCATACAGAATTTATTTTTCACGGCTCTGTGAAAGTCTACATGTCAGCATTTAGCCACTGACTGGTCCAATCTAATTCAGCATATTCAAAACTTCAATTTAAAACCATACTCTGGCTACCATAGTTGCAACAAAAAGCTTACCAAAGCTGGACTTAGGTGTGCTGAAGCTATGGGACAATGTGGATGCAGATGCTGCTGGTTGGCCATAGTCCAACTGCACAGGGAGCTGCATTCCCCCCTTCTTAGTGCAGCAGCAGAGACAAGTGCAGGACTATATGTAGAGGATTTCTCATGTCCCACTCAGCACAGTCCTCTGGGAAAGGCCTCTAGCTGAGCTCCAAATACTGCTCCAGCAAGAGCAGGCCTAGTAACCATGCTGGTATCAGGCTCAGAGCACATAGGTGCTTCCCTCAGCATCCTCCAGCTGCCAGTCCCTGCTGCAGGCAATCTTTTCCCCAGATCAGGTATGGCTTGGTAATAGAAGAAACAAAATTTCCATCTGTAACTTTCTCTTCCTCCCAAGAAAGACAGTTGCAGTACCCAGCAATGCTGCTACAGCAATCCAAATCCAAATCCTTGCCAACAAGGTACCCATGCAGGTCTCATCACAGTGGCCATCATAACCATGACACAAAATTTGATGAGACTAACACCAGAGTCAATCTTGAGCTCCTTTTTCACACAATGGAAGAAATCCCAAGGAAGAAGTTCATGGAAATGGGGCTGGTTGAAGGTGAAGCACCAGCTAGAGTTATTGCTTCTTTCTTTCAAACTTCTGGAGAACTTGGTGCTGGCACAGCGAGTACCAACCACCAAGGCTTAAGTGCAAGGCTCAGAATGACAGTACCAAGGCTCATATCAAGTCTCCTAAGGGTTAGCAGTGCTAACTATTTTTTTGCCCCAGCAATTGCCCAGAGATCTTGACAGAATGTAGGGACCTTGTCACTAATGTCTGTGTCAGAAGTAACTGTGGGAAATGGATTTGTAAAGAATTTTTTAAAATTTAATAGAAAATTTATATAGTTTTATATATTTGTATGTAAATATTGAGAAAAGGTGTATTGATTTAAGAAGATTATAGAATAGAGATGATGTTGCTGAGACAAAGAATGAATTAGAAAAAAGTTTTAATAAGTTTTAAAATATAGCTTTGTAAAAAGATGAGATATTTTAGAGAATTAGAACTGAGATATATTACAGTAAGACTATGTAAAGAAAAAATATAAGTAATCAGTTTTAAAACTAATAGTAGTATTGTGTAGCACACAAGTAACAACAGGATGAGGGCATCCACTAAATTCTTTAAAAAATAAAAAAAAAAGTAAACTACCTACAGTTAAATAAACTTGTAATAAAATCAAAATGTCAGATAGGTACAGCTCAACCCAGGAAAGTCTACAGAGACCAGTAATGCAAGTGGAACAGCTATGAAGGAGAGATAACTGACACTTGCCATTAGAAAAGCATCAAAATTATCAGAATAGATACCAAGCCAGTTCTTCAATCCATGAAGAAACTTACCTGAGTTTGAAGGACTAAGAACAGTGTAATAGCTGCAATTTTGAAAGCAGGGGCTAAAGCTGCTGCCCTGTGCTGGTATGCCCTCCAAGTATTACCTTGAAGCTACTTCCTTGTTCTGTAGTTGTTTTGTAAAAATAAGAGCTGCTAGCTGCCAAGTGGCTTTGAAGGATAAGCTCAGAATGTGTGAACTGCATCTAATCAATGCAGGTATCTGCAAAGCACTAGGAGCAACAGCTCTGAGAGACAAAACCAGACCATTTATCTCAGCACACTAATTAGTACCTACATATTAATCCTAAGCCATTTTATTTCTCTTGAAAGGCAATTCTATGCCTGAGGTTTACTCCAGATGCATTGTCTTCTCCATCAGCCAAGATACAAATATATGATACATACATATATCAACCTGTACATACACATATATGCATACACACAGTGTGAACTTGCTACAAGAGAAGCATGCAGCAGGTAGCTGTACAAGCACACCATAAATATTTATTTATGCTAATGGTAGCCAAGCAAAACATTTGGCTTAGTTGTTAAACCTGATTGCTAACTAAAAATCTATCTGCCTAAACAATTTGCCTTAAAGACAATTGAAAAAGATACAGTTTGGTTAATAGTTTTGTCTGTTTTACAAAAAAAAGTACACAATAATTGAGGTGATTTATTAACACTGGGCTACACTTTTAGGTGCTTTTAAGTCTATATTTTGCTATGTTTCTGAATTTCACTGGCAGTTTGCTAACAGCCTTTCTTCTCTAAGGTACAAATCTTTTGGGTAACTACTTTAAAAGTTGCTGCTGAGGTTTCAAAAAGAGCAAGAACATTGAGCAACAGTGATGGAAAGGAAATTCTGCCATAAAACAATCTGATTACAACTGAGAAAAGAATGACAAAAATTCTGAAGTAATTTTAGCTTGGCAGAAAATGATCATCTATTTCTTGGGCTATTTTTTACTGTTAATGGCCTAGAATTGTGCAATATCTTATTATCTCATCAAGAGGTAAATAGTGACAGGCAAGAAAAACAAGTAATTTATGTGAAATTTATGAGATGGAGAAGATACCAAAAATACTGAAGCTGCAAGCCAAGGTAAACCAAGTATTTCACAGCACAGTAATAAAATGAAACAAAGCAATATTAAGAAATACATAGAGAGAGGTAAGAGAGGACAGAAGCAGAGGACTCAACTCTCAAGGTGTCCTTTTTACTGAACCACAAAGTCTAACAGTCTTCTTTCCAGAATTTTTCAAAACTGCACTGTCACCTGAATTAAACCCCAGGAACTTTGCTACTAACAGACCTGCGGAACCTCCACCTCTTTCAGCAGTGCCAAAGACATGGAAAGAGAGCTCCTATGGAGATCTCATTGTGCAGAAACAAAATTAATCTGATTGGATGATACTATAGCTCTTCCTGTCAATAAGGAGCCACCTTCTCGTATATCTCAGAAATTAAATCAGAGGTGAGCTTAAGAAAAGGTCTTCTTCAGCTGCAGGAAAATCAAAATGTTTGGTTATAAGCAAAGTCTTTGCTGTGATAGAAGTTGTCCCTATTGGAAATCTGTTCTGAGAAACACACCCTAAAAATCAGTTTCTTGTAGAAGCCCACTGAGACCACATCAGCCTATTTCTGACCAGCACCTCCCTCAGGAAGGACACTTTTCTCACCAACTCGAAACCTGGATTGCAGGCAAGCCTTCACTTAAGAGATTAGAGATGTGCTCTTTGTAACAGTCCCATTTCCCTTCCTTTGGGGATGGCTATGGCAGCAGCAAGCCAAATCCAACAATACCTAGTAGTCAGTATGCTAGAGAGCTTTTAACACTGCAGGCCTGCCTTTGGAGCACTGACAGAAGGCTGCTGCCTAACTACAAACAGAAGCAGAGCACGTGCACTGATGGTGGCTGATCAAAGGAAAGTCTTCAGAAGTTGTTTCTGATTATCTGCAAGTCCTCAGCTGGCATCATCCTCCTTTGCCCATGTTCCCCATCAAGTCCCAAGGGAGACCTAGGGAGTCCTTTACCAAGGTTTACACCTGTGATGGTTTTTATTCAGGAGACCTATAGAAATGGCACAGGAGTGATGGGCTACAACACTAGCTGACATCATGCAGATAGGACTCTTGCTCTTATTCAAGAAAAAGGGACTGAAAGCAGATGGTCAATGCAAAGTCTCAGTAGGACAGTGCCAGACCCGTCTCCTGTGTCTGTGGGGTTATGTGAGCTCGAGCAAAGCCAACAGAGATAGGGTGTGAAGGATGATTACAGAAAATAATGCTGATGTTCACTGTCCAACTTACACAAGATCATGTCTATATAAGGTATGAGATGAAGACACTTCATCTGAAAGAGCAGCTGTAATCATATTTTCAGAGTTGATAAACTCCTGCTAGACAATTCTTGGGTTTTTTTCCAGCATCAGCATTGCTGCAGTCAGACCACCAAAACATCATAGCCTGGACACAGAAACAGATTATGGAACAACTGCAGAAAGCATGTGTTTTCTTGGGTACATGATTTTCAAAGGCGATTGACTCTGCTTACTGGGACCAATACACAGTGTTGGCGAATTCTTGGCTTCATCACTGTTCTTACACACAATGCTCATGCCCTGAAAAAACATGATTCATGTTCAGCTACTTCCTCCTCCTCCTGAATCAGGATCCTGCCACTGCAATCCATGCTTGTGTCACCTTCAGAAGTAATTTTATACCTTGAAGGTTGCAAAAAGATCAAGACAAAACCTGTGGCTGATTCATCATTTTGAGGTTCTCCCATCCGGAAGTGAAAACAGAGACCATGTCCCATTGGTTCTCTGTGGACTGTATTAGCTTTCCCCCAGCTACAGAACTGAGTTAGGATTCTGGTCTTCTAACATGCTCTGTCCAATCTACCACAATGACAACTTGCAAGTACAGAAAGGAAACAGCAAGCTGAATTTTGACAGAAACAGATTAAAACTCGAAGTGTGCTAAAACATTGCACAGGGTCTGTCAGAAATCAGCTAATTGCAAGTTTCTTGGTATACAGAGCTGCCAGCTAGAAGGTTCAGCCATGTCCCACACAGCCAATAACAGACACAGACATATAACTTAAAATTACTCCCTGTATTATATTCTCTGAACTGTAAGTAGCATAAGAATCTCTTTTCACTCCATCTTAAATCACTACTACTCTAGATTAAAGGTAAATGAAAATGCATCTCTCTTTATTTGCAGTCCTCATCATTTAAGGGAGAAATTTACTTGTCAAAACACAGGCACCTTTCAGCCCTGTAGGATGCCCTAGGCAAGGTAAGTCACTAGCCCAACAGGAGAGGTGCACTTTCTGTAGCAACAGAAAGGATGCCCTTTAATGCTTAGAATGAACTAATGTACACAGAGCTGAATTCCAGGCCAGTGCCTCCTAATTCCAAGGCAAAACACAATTACTCCAATAATCCATGTATTTAGGTTAACCTGTGTCCATTATTCTGGGTTAAACAGAATAATTTTACAAACACAAAATTCAAAGAAACTTTTTCTTCTCATAAAAGCTGGCTCATTGGAAAAAGTAAACAATAAAATGATCATCCAGAGAGGTAGTTTTGGTTTTGTCTTCTCACTGGAAACATGTGGTGCTAAACTCTGCTCCCAGTTGCACGACTGGTGTCTGCAGTTACTGTGCCTGCATACACCGAGCCAGAACAGTTAGACCCGCAGAACACAGTGAGTTTACAATTCTGAATATTCCCACTGGGGATACCAGATGTTTTCCTCAGTCAGCAAAACCCAGTTTGCTTGACCTGACCCTGCTCCTGCCCTGCTTCCCAAGGCTCAGTTAGCACATCACAGCCTTTCTGTTTAAGCACCGAGGCTGAAGAAGAGACTTTTATCCTTTGTAAGTAACACTTCTCCTCCTCTCCCTTTCATAGAGCAGCACCAAAATTTGTCCAAAAAGCACATCAAAAGTCATCCAAAAGCCAAGACTTTTCCACTTCAGAGGAAGATAGAAGCTTTTTGCAGCTATATATGAAGTCACTGCCTGTCTCGTGAAGAGCCAACCACAGATTTACATCGACGTGCCCATTCCTTTGAGAGATGCCAAGAGGCCTTGGGGAACTTGGGCCTCGGGCTGGGACACTCTCCCAGTGACGCTTTGGGAGTGGTCTGTACCAGGCAGTGCTGCCTAGTGCAGGTCAGGGATGATGACAGAAGCACTTCACAACAATCTTCAAATATGATTCTTTTACCAAGTCCCTTAGCAGAGAAGATGCACGTTCAAACATTCTCTGAAGGTTATGGTTAAGTGTTAAGAAACCAATTGTTTTGACCTCAAAGATGCTCAATATTTTCTCTATTGCTTTTTTCTTCTCACAACAGAACAGAAGCAAATTGTTGCAGAGAGAAAAACATTTATTTCCATTAAGAAGAGGGGTGAACATTTACATGAGTAAAACTTTAGAAACTAAATTGCATAAGACAAATTATATTGTGTTCAAGATGTTCACTCTTCAAGGCAGAGCCCAACCATTAACCAGTATGCCTAAGAAAACCTTTTGAGGATCATTACCAGATTCTGGTTGCTGTTTTGCCTAAATGATCTTGACTATTTACATGCCTCAGCCACTGATCAGCAACTGGCAACCAAAGCTGCTATTTGTCCTCATGCTTTCCACACTATATAAAGTGACTCCAACCACAACACAGAGTGTGTGCATACATCAGAAGGTTTGTCAATTCTTAGTCTACAATGGCAATCACACCTGCTATACATTCTCAAATCATGCAGATCATTCATTTCAACCCTTATGGAAGCCCTGCTGCAGCAATTCAGAATGTGTACACAAACACGTTCATCTGCCTAAGTTTTAGAGCTGTCTGAACAAACTTTTGTTTCAGCCTTATTACAAAACAAGATCTAAAACATATGCTCTGAAAAATGTTCAATGTATCATTCTACCTCAACTAACTATTTGAAGCTCGCCCTTTGAAGTTGATCAGAAATATATCTGTCATAAATTGTATTTTGAGAGCCTGCAATGGGCAGTGTCTATTGCACAGGACTCATCAGCACCTATTCTGCAGCTTGTCCCAATCTGGTTAAAAGCACACCAAAAAAGTCTGGATTGTAGTTCTTATTTTCACTCTAACTGCTCAGACTCTTTAGTATAAACTTTCTTAATCAGCAGTACATCTCTACCATTCTGAAAAGGTTTGATGCTTCTTTTTTAACTCCTTTATTTTGTCATCTTGGCTAAGAACAGTTAGAGACTTCATGGAATAATGTTCTGATTAAAAACAATGAATGTGAACCAACTTAATACAGAACTATAAAGATTTAAGGCTTCTGTTTAATTTGAACTTCACACATGTATCATCTCTTCTATTTTTTCCCTTATCTTATTACCCAAGGTCTGACTGGGAAATACTGTGATGCAATAATTGGGTGTCATGTCACTGAATAGTTTTCCAAATGTTAGGCTGGACTTCTTGCCTGCCTTAAGTCTTATAGAAACTTCTGTTTGTTGTTACCATTCCTTACACCATCTATACTACTGATACTGTTTGTGATCCATAATCTAGTATAGGTCTAGCCTAGAGCTATTTAACTCCGCAAATTGCCGAACTTTCTCCCTATTCACGTTTAGTATTATTGTTTTGCTGACTTATATGGTTTGGTATAGCCTCAATTATGTCTGTACTGCTTTCCTTTTACTATATTGCCCTTGTCCATTTTTACAAGTAAATCCTGCTACTAAGGGGTAGGTGCAAAAGAGTCATGATGCTTAAGTGCTGTGTAGTGTTAGCCAGCTGACACAAATTAAGCATGGAAGCATGACTGTCTCCCGAATGTCTGCAGATGCACAGCTCCCAAAGGATTATTCTGTTGTTTCCTAGAATCAGAAGAATTTATTGTTCTTGTAACAGCAGCAAAATGCTAGAGCAGGTAATATGGAGCTTTTCCTTGCAACTGGGGACAATACAAAAGATGACAAAAAAATCTTATGAAGAAAAATTAAGAAACAAGAAGGAAAATAATTTTGAAGGCATCATGCAGACCCACCATGTAATTCAAAAGCAAAGACACCAGTGTAAAAGCAGACATGAAAACACAGCCTCTGCTATGGGAAAGAACTGACAATATCAATTTTAAAGAGAAGTTGCATATTTTTCCTTTCTAAGTGATATGCATAAGGCCTAACACCATGGAAAAGATGAGCTTCCCTCCACCATAGACAGTACAGTTATGTGTGTACCTGTCATATTATGCTGCAGTAACTCCAAATTCCTATGATGTGCCACAAAGACATCATTTCACTTCAACCAAACTGGAAAACTAGCATTTCTTGGAAGCAAAACAAAGAACAAGTCTATCTAGCCATCATCCAGTGAATTTATTATTATTCAAATACTTATTTTCTGTACATTTTCTTACCTTATATTCGGGACTGAGGAATTTAACGATTCATCTGGTACATTACTGGTTACAGCTGCTTGTCCTTCTGTGAGGGGCTGCAATGGCTGCATTACATGAACTGTCCGAAAAAGCTGAGTGGGTTGTACTGGCTGGGGAGATTGCATTGTCCTCAAAACTTCTGAAGTCAAGCCAGGTGTCTGCTGCTGTACAACTTCTACTTGCTCCTTCAGCTTAGCAGGCTTTGAGTTTCCTGTTTTTACCACTGAGGTTGATCCTCCCTTTGCTCCTGCATTTGCAGACGCTCTAGTTCTGCTTGATTGGTTTCTGTTGGGCACGGCAGGTGAGAGTAGAGTTGAATCTGATGATTCAGTGCTGGGGCTGGCATCTTCGTCATCAATATAGATGAGATCTTTTGGCATGTCTTTAAATTGATATACCAGGCGCTGACCTTCTACTTTAGCAAGGATTCCTCTTTGGTAATAGTATCTGTTAAAAGTGCACACCCATCAAGTTACACAGGTTTTTTGCCAAAAACAAAACAAAGCAACAGAACTCCCAGAAAATAAACACAGCACCAGCAAGTCAAAAAACTTTTATGCGTCTACTTTCTTCTAGTGTCTAGTGGCCAATTTAATAGTGCACTTTTTTCCTCAAACAACTTTTTTTTACTGGTACTTCATGCCACCTTTTAAATTCAAACTCTGAGGAGAAAGAGAAGACCTCCATGATGTGGCAGATCGGCTATCAACTCACACGTTGTAAAAAGTTGCAAGAAACTTTCAGTTCTCCTTTTGACTCCTACAATCCTTTCAGTTATCCGAATTTGTGTTTATTCACCAGTGAGCACAGGCAGACATTTTAGCTACAACAAAGCCAAGGGAACAGGACAGGAGAGCACTATTTTTGTTATATTTGCAAATCAGTAGGACAACTTGAAATTATGCACACCAAGGTGAGGGGAAATGAAAAGAAATGTATACGGCTCAGTTGGACAATTATCAATCAGCTGATAAAACTGAAGCTCCATGTTTTTAACTTATTTTGCACAGTTTTTTCGTACGAGAAAATTCCCAGCCTGACGGGCAGTGGCACACAATTCTGTGTTTTACAACTGTCTGTACACACAAGTTCAGAGAAGTGAAACCAGAACTGAATTCTAAAACTGTATTTTCCATTGGAGATGGAATGATGAGCAACAAGTAGAAATAATTTAATGAACATACATGAATGTTGGGGAGATTTTTTTGAAAATAGATTCAAATTTTATGTAAAAGGTTTGCCTCACTTGAAATCTTCAGTCTCTTACTTATCTGTGTCTGACTGTGAAGATGCAGTTTTGCAGCACTACTGAAACATCTCTATGCTGAAACTGAAGGTGACTGACTTGGAATTGAGGTTAGTGAGGGTTACTTTTAATTAGCGAATTAATTTTGCTGAAATAACATTTTCATTTCCCAAAATAATAGAATACTAGACTTTTCTGTTATTCAAATTAGATTAAGCATTTAATGCACACAAACACTACAGCAACAAAAACAGTCTATTAAAAATGTACATACCTGAGAGCTCTGCCCATTGTTTCATAATTCATGTCAGGTTTGTTTTTGTGTTTTCCCCACAACCTGGACACAGCTTTGGAATCTACCAGTTTGAAAATGCCCTTCTCTCTTTGAGTCCATTTGATATATTTAGGACATGTAGCTTTGTCCTGGAGCAGTGCTAGTAAGAACTCCCAGAGATAAATTGTATTTCCTAGAATAAAAGAATTTCAGAAATGAAAAAAAAAAAAAAAAAAAAAAAAATTAAAAAAATAAAAAAAAAAAAAAAAAGAAAGAAGAGGAAGTTACTTAGCTATATTTTATTAATGATGAAAATGAAGAAGCTGGTATCTTTACAAAATACATGATAATATATCATCAAGACTAGGAAATAGTGATGGAAGGGCATGGAAAGGGAGTTTATTATAATCTTGTGAGTTATCATAATCTCGGTGTCCAAATACTCCAGCCATTCTGTAACCTACAGCCACTCTGTTCAGACCACTAACATTAGACAGCATTAGTCACCCACGTTCCCATTTCCCTCCTGCCTAATCCAGTTACAGCAGCAGCCACCATTGCTTTACCTTGAAAAGCAACATGTTCAGTTCTATCCCCTAAAAATGCTGGAAATTAAGCTGTTGCTTAGATGCTTTGCTGAATCAAGGTGAGTGTATAATCCTTTAAAAGGCTAAACAAAATCCTTGCCTTTAACAATGAGATTTATGTGGGGCTATTGGTGATATGTGCTGAGGTAGGCAAACCTTCAACAACAAAGTACAGAAAAAGGTAATTTTTTTAAATCCAGGGAGTGCTTGTGCTTGCTGGTAGACAACATTCAGATTTCATTTTACAAATAAGCAGGGACAAACACTTCTATATGAAAATCCGTCACATCTGTTCAGTGCTTACCACATATAAAGAAAGAGTATTAAAATCACAGATGGTGAATACTTAAAACTAGCACAAAATTAGCATTTTTTTTCTGAAACCACATTTAAGGAGTCTAAACTCATACGACTAATGAGACCCTTTTCCCTGCTTTTTTTTAAAGGCTTTTGGTGTTTGATGTTCTTTTGGGAATCTGAAGCTGCACATAAGCTTCTTAGTTGTTAATCTGAGAAAGCAAGAAAAAACTTCTTGTATCACCTCCCACAAGTAGCTGTGCAAAAACAGCAAGGATAGCATGTGCTGAAGTTTCACAAAAAACGAATGCCCAGCAGATCAGAAGGTGACAGGATCTCTTTTCATAGCTTTAATTTAGCCCAGCAGATTTTTTCACTTTTAACGACCATCAGTCTGAACTTCTTTCCAATAAGAGATCTCTTAAAAATAGAAATTCCTATAATACTATATTATAAACTATATTCAGCAAATATTCATCAGAGTCGTCAGCACTGCCAACACAAAAATGTTAGCAGCTCCTTCAGCAGGTGGAAGCTTGAAAAATGAGCATCCCTAGAGAAAAAACACTGCCTTTGCAACAAATGTCTCCCAGCTTACATAAACCAGCCTCCTGGCCCTCGGATACCCCAAAGGCAAAGACAGACTGCTTAGGCAAGACAATGTCAGACAGGAGTGAGAGCATTCCCAACCATTTACCACCTAATCCAGGGTGCTTTTGTTGTAGTCTAGACTAAAAATGCTCAACTGCATCAAGGCAACCTGAACATTTGTCACTGCTTAGCCACTAAAAATCACTGTGAAGAGGACTGGCTGCAAAAAACAGGTTTGCTTTAACTTACAGGCAGAATATTTAACAACCCCCGAGTCACAGCAGAAAAAGAAATATGTGGAAAATTCCGTTTTCTCTATACATTGTACCATGTAATTGTATGGAGAGCTTGTAATTTTAGCATACAAGTTCCCCCTAGGTAACAGACAGGCAGCTCTTGTGATTTTCTAGCTGCTTCCCTGCCACGGATGGTCGCATTACTATGTTTTTTACTTAAATTCTGTGTTACTAAAAATGCAAAACAAATGGGTTTCATAACAAGCAATGGTTTCAGGCGACATGCTTCATTTTATTCCCTTCAGAATTAGCAACTTTGTAACAATGGACAAATGTGAATTATGGAGTATCCTTGCAATCATCGACAGAACTATTAGACTCTTCTGCCTTTTAATTTTGTGGCTAGCTGCTTCCATATTTTCTATAATTTCATTTGAGCACTACTTGGATGTTCCTCTGATACTCCTTTCATTTTTACATTAAAATCATGTTTTAATTAAAAAAAAAAGGCAACAATGCCTTAAAATTGATGGCATTAACATACAAAATATTCATTGATTGCCAACAGGTTTTTCCTCCTGTTATTGCAGAAAATTCCTCTTCAAAAGAAAAAAAACCCCGACATACTCATTTGTCAGAGTAGTGACTTTTCTGACCTCAAGAGTGTAATCTTTTTGCCATCAGTGTCCAGGACTGTCCTGGCAAGTGCTGTATGCATGCAAGCACATCTGTACCCAGGTATACCAGCAGGCACTTTTTCCAGCTCTCACTGAGTGCAGCACAGCCCGCTGGGGCTGGGCATCAGCCTTCCCTTCAAACACCAGCCTGGGCACAGGTGCAGTGCTGGATCCCACAGCAAAGCAACCCTTTGGTCAAAGTTGTCAACAAAACTCACAGGCACTACTGAACAGTTCAGGCTGAACAAATGATTCATTGTATCAGTTATGTGGCATTTGTTTTTATTTCTACCTTTTAAACACAGAAGGAACAAAAGTATCAAACCCCCAAGTTTTCTGCCCAAGTGTTCAAGCTGTGCTATAACTTCTTTCAAAATTCAGGACTTGGTATTTCCTGCTGCCAACTGGCAGCCTTGGTAAGCCTCATGCAGAATTAGACACATACAGATGGAATACGTTTTCCAAGATCATCTGTCAAAATAACCACAGCCTAAGAAGCATTAATATAATGCAAAGCACTTCCCAAGACTTCACTCAAAACACAGCAAACTCTGCAGGGATGTTGAAGAGTTTCCAAGAACCCTTGCAATTAAAGTGACAAGTATGTTATTCGCCCAAGGAACTGAGTATTTAACCAAGAAAACTCATGTGCTCATCTTTTCCTTGCCTTGAGATGTTAACCACCCCTGAACGTAATACCTACGTTTACATCACAAGAGAACTGGTGAATTTTTTCTTTTAACAGATCACTCAGAAACAATGTTTTCCTAAAAATTTTGGTGACAACTATTTTAACTTACCCTTTCCATCTTTGTTTTTCTTTTTCACAGATATGTTTGGAGTTGTAGTAGGGGACTCAGAACGAGATGGTTTTGGTTTCTTCCCTGAAACAAATCACCAGTAAGTCAAATGCAGCTTAAGAGAAAAAAAAAGAAAAGAAAAGAAAAGAAAAAAAACTACCTAAAAAGGGAAGAGATTTGTTTCTTCAATTCAAAAAATATTCAATTTCTAGAAAGTTGGGAGGGAACTTAGTTCTGTGCTGGACTTCTTTTTCTGTTGCAGTGTAGACCTCCTATGCTCTTACCGTACTTCTAAAGAAACACTACACTACGCACTTTCCTGAAGTCTATGTACACTGGAAATTTCTGTGGCTATTTAGGTACTCTTAAGAGCATTTGAAACAGATAAGATGAGAAAAATAAGATATTAACTATGTGTAAGGGCTTAAATAGGAAAAGCTAGATAAAATACAGAGCACTATCATGTTCACTCATTGCCAAAATGGAAGTTAGAGACAAAACAAGTTTGTCTCCTTGTTTAATCTATTGCAAGTACATTGAGAGTAGTAACCTACACTGTCATCTGAAACACATTTCTTTCAGTCCTGTTGTCTTTTACACCTTTTTTACAGTGGCTGCAGGTAAAGGGAAATCACTTGTTTATGAAAATCAGAAGAAACAGCAACAGGCTCTGAAAAAATGCCAGTTTTTAAAGTCATAAGTATGGTGGCTCTCTGGTGAGGAAGACTAAAAGGAAGAAGTTAAAACTGGTTACAAAAATGAAGAGCGCTCATTTGAAAATGTTGAGAAATCAACTACTGACACAAAAGGGAACAAAAAAGCTAAGTCATGCTGAAGTATTTTTCAATATAAAACCTTGAACCAATTCTTTTATTAGTTCTCATTCCCTGCAATGGCAGCTTTTACAGGTGATGTAATTAATCAGAAACCTTCAGAACTTTCTTATGAAATAAGAATTTATCTTACCAGGTTTTGCAGTGACCTATCACTACATTGATGCTACCTATTGTTACTTGTAATCTTTTGAGAGATAGAATAGACTAAGCATATTCAAGACTCAGAGAAACATATTTCTAGTTTAGATAGAATACTGCCATAGTTTAAAAATCTAAAGGAATTTTTTTTCTCTATTTATTGCACTTCCAAAGAGTTGATGTTCTAAAGAGGCAAGACCAAAAGGTCTGTGCAATCCTATACACTCTAACTTCCCAGTTTTGGTTTTGTTTTGAGGGGCTGTTTTAGTAAGGAAACAGCTCTGCTGCAGAGTGAGAGAGGGTTTTTCACTAGCTCTGAAAAAAAACCAAAAACCAGCTCAGCCTGCACTATTTCCTTCATCTTAAACTTCCAGTATCTACAGAGAAATCATAAGAAACATTGGCTTAAGCACTCACATTTTGACATTAGCAGTCTTGCTAAGTCCATCTTTGTACCTTTTTTTTTCCCACAGTGCATGGGGGAGGAGAGGCATGGGATAGCTAGTTGAGAGAGCTATAGTGAGTAAACTCTAATTTTCTTGCTTTCATCCAGACAAGATTCATGACTGAGAACGGACACGAATGGCACCCACTGTTTTGGCCAGTAATGTCGTCCTTGATTTGAAAGAAGGTAGGAGGGAGGAAAGCCTACAATATTGTTTCCTTTGTATATCATTATATGAAAGGATAAAGAACTACTGGAGTACATTTTTAGCAGCTTTTCTCCACGCATCACTGCAGGTTGCAGCAATGTCTGTTTTACCTAAAATGTCCTAGATTAAGTCACTGGCATGGATGAGCTTCTAACGCAGGCGAAGTCCCTCAGGGTAACTTTGGCTAAGTGCTTTCCCCGTTAGAGCTGTGGGAAGACTCTGTTGTCTCATTTCCCCTCTTGAACAGGTGTAAATGTAGCCATTAAGGAGTAGGGAGTGCTATTTTGATACCACTCATTTAGACATAATGTCTAAATAGATTTAGACATAATGTCTAAATGAGTTCAGTTCTTAAAAGGAAATGAAGTGGAGGAGAGCTCAATTAGGTCAGGACTGAACTACTCCTAGTCAGCTTGGGAAACTTAAGTACTGATCCCATATAATTTATACGCTGCTGATTAGAGATAACCTAGGCTACTACGACTGCAAGAGCAATTCTAGGCTCTCTTTCTTCAGTCTAGACTACTTCAGGACTCTATAAGAAGCCCACCCAAAATTAGAAATCAGTGAAGGATATGAAACTTGTTTACAGAAATGTATTGCTGTTACTGCTGTATATCTGGGCTAGAGATATTTTACTTGGATAGTTTTAGACTGCACTGTGAGCTATAATCTCCAGGCAGTGACTGATACCATCAAAAAACAGTTAACAGAGACATCAGATATGTTTCCTTTGTCTAAAAGAAGATATTTTTAAAAGCACATTAAGCACTAGCATGGTTCTTCCTTTGCTTCAATAGAGCATGAATTTGTTATTTTTCAGAGTACATCACTACATTCCTTTTTAGGAGAGAATTTTACAAAGAGGAAGGACAAAAAGTGTGCAAGACCTAAGCCTTATGTGGGCCTACCATAATTTTAGACAGCTAATTGGATTTACAATTGGTATTTTCACTTTCCTATTTCCACGGCAGTAAAACACTTCAGGTTAGAAATTCATGCAACAAGTTAAGGTGACATTAGGCAGTGAAATGTTCATCCTGATTAAATATCTTATACCGCACCAGAAAATATAAAATTCATTTTCTTACACTCTTTTCAGTGAGTTTTGTTAAAAAAATTGTATGTGCAAACAAAATAAATGACATATCTAAAATATTATGTATATAACTTATGTGACCACCTGCTGCCAGATATCCTCCACAGCAAACACAGAACTGAAGGTATTAATACAGCAAATTTCCAAGTTTCTTTGTCTGACATCCTTTTGTTTTTCCTGTCTTTCTGATCCATAGCTGAGCATCTCAGTGCTCAAACATTCATGAGTACAAACATCATGCTGAACACAGGTTTGGAGTTGAGCAGATGGGTGGATACAGCTCTCCTGCTGCAGCAATAAGGCCAAAAGGAAAGGAAGTGAAACCACCTCATTGCTTCTGGTGAACGTTCTCTTGGAGAAGCTCTACTTGGCAGTGCCAGTCTGGCCCGGTTAGCTGGCAATGCTCTGCACTGTCAATCCCTCTAAGTTTAGCTAATGGCTTATATATACACTAGAAGTCAATAAAAGAAGTCTATAGAATCTATAAAAACCCTACAAAATCATGCGTGATACGGACAGGGCAAAATTATCATCATCCTTTGCCATGCCTCAGAACAAACCAAAGGAAGGGAAACAGTGTACTTGAAAAATACCCAAAACAAACAAATAAAACCCCAAAAGAATCCCACCCACACACTGCACATTATCCTAAAGTGCGCTGCAAGCTTCATAACATTTCACAGCAATTCTTGTACAACAATGCCTTACAAATCCCCAGACATTTTGAAATAACACTTCTACATCACTCAGACCATACCATCTACTTTACAAACCCTCAAGTTCACTGAAAACTAATACTTAGTGAAACACTAAGCTGATGCATCTTTTCTAGCATTTTTCTTTTCTAAAACAAATACACATTTTCTGTGAAGCAGCTGGTTTTCTAACCTACAGCTAGGGAGGAGGAAGGAGTGGGAGTAAGCAGAAGCACAACACGGAAGAGTATGAAAGCATCAAACCAAAGAGGTTAAATGTCTGGCAGACAGCAGCTCCTTGTTTTGACCCACACAGCAGTCAACATTAAAAAAGAAGAAGAGAAGAGAAGAACAAACAAAACCCCCCCAATTTAAAATCCTCTTACAGTTGGTTATCTCACAGTAGTGTGCTCAGCCACAGTAGCTTCCCCAGCAGCACTTTTGGGGCAGCTGCTGGTAAAGCTCTCCTCCACAGCAGTTTCAGTTCAGCTTTCTTAGGGGAATCAGAGACTTCCTGACCCACACCCATCCCTATGAGACCTTATGACACACACAGGGCTCAGGAGGCTTCCCCAAGACCTTCACAGGCCAATATGGTCTCTCTCACATGTAAAAATTCCCAACATTTGGAATTAGCAGTGAAAGTAGCAGCAAAAATACACTCCTATTCCACAGGACTATGGCTGGGTAGCAGAAGCCTTATTACGGAAGGCTATTACACAGGGGAACCTGATCAAGTCCTCATGCTTAGGATTAGCTCCAGAAACACACTCTCCTTCGTTTATTTTTCTTTTTATATGAATTTGTTGCAAGATCATTTAACAACTATTTGTACAGCGTGACTCTCTTTTGCTGCAGACACCAGCTTCAGAGCTTCTAATGGGGTCTATGCAGGGTGGGAAAACAGGAGCAGAATGTCTGGCTAACCACTTCATGACTCTGGCACAGCACTGACTGCAGTGAACATCACTACACTATGCAAATGTAATCTACTACAAATAGGACTAACATTTACTATAGCGTGCAGCTATTTTTAATTATAAAAAACCAGTAATATTTAAGAAAAGCAAAAAATTCCTCCCCATTCTCATCCCATATTTTGAATTGATCAAGTATCTTCAGCTGAAGCTCAGTAAGAGCTAATGAAAGTACTTCCAGATTCTCAGCAGCAAAAGCTCTATGGCTTGTATTGCAATTCTGCTCTGAAGAAGAAACTATAAATCGGAACAAGCAGAGATTGTTGTAGGATAAGCCATAGTTTCTACCTCTACAACATCATTAATCTAAGCACCTGTACATGTGCTCACACTACACAGGAAGAAAATGCTTTTCCTGCATTTCTGGCTGAGCTCACTCTGTTATTTTGGCCTGACACCCAGAATGGTTCCAGACAGCCACAAAGAAGCAACCATGCCCCCCGCCTATTTTCCTGCTCCACCCTGCTGTTCACCAGTAGCATCTTACCTTTTTTCTTCTTTGGTTGTTCAAATTCTGGAGTCTCTGGTGATTCAGCATAAGGGTCTGGGGCTTGGTGAACTTCCACCACCTCAGGGATCCCATCGAGCGTGACAGACACGTGTGTGATAGGAGGTACCATTTCTTCCTCTTCAGTTGCACCAAACATAGTTGCTTAAGGGAAAGGGACAAAAGGAGTATTTTCACACAGCCATGAGGACTTTAGAAAGCTGGCTTTACAGCAAAAATTGAAACATAGAATAAAATCAAACTATGACACTTAAGTCTTTCAAGTGAGAAAAGCCTAGCGTATAATTCAATATATGTGCCGGCATTTTACACAAGCAGAAGCACTACTAAAATAGAACAATTTAATAACAGAACACACCCCAAAAACAGCACACTTATCTGCTCATCACACATTCATATTTAATCTGTAAATGTAAGTGTATATTCTTTTATCCTGACAACATGAACATCAACCAAACAAAACACTGCAATCTAAACCATCCAACATCATTCACACTTTCCCTCTGTAATTTTTGACTCTTTTCTTTCCTGTTCAACTCTGGCATGGCAATGAAATCCTTCATTGCCTACAACACTGGATTTCTGATACCCAAATGATGTACATATAGGCTATCTGGAAATTACAGAAAACATCTTACCAATTCCATGCAACCATGCCTCAGTGAATCCCTCCTCCTTTCACAAACAAACCTGGCAAATACAGATTGGATTTTCATAAAAAAACTTACTCATTCTTTTTTCATCTAACATAGGATCAGGGGAGTCCATATTAAGAAGTGCTTCAGCAGCCTCAATCGTTTCCATTGTTTCATCTCCATTATGACAAGATGCTTCAACTAAAAACAAGGGAGAAAAAAAATCTTAAGAGGCTACACACTAGACTTAAAGCTTAACATGATAGTTATTCCTATTTCATTCCCAGAAAAAAAAGTGAGAGATGGTCTTCTACTAGATGTGTAAGAACAGATTAGCTGGAGAGAAAATGCACACTGCAATAGTTTCATTTATTTACCACAGTACATTTTTCAGATTGTATGTATAAAAGAATCCTAAACAAACCCTTTGTTTCTGCCTCATCTTTCTAACCCCTCTTGTTGCTAATCAAGCACATGCAGTGAAACACAACACCCGTGAAACTACAAATATCACTACCACAAGCAATATTCCAGAGACTATTATTTAAAAACACGATATTGCTAACTTCTTATGGTGCTCCACTTTCTTATCCACAGAAAAACACGCGGCTATGACACTTGAACACATGATTTAATGGTGAACATGGAGGTGGTTCTAGGTTGACAGTAGGACTTGATGATCTGAGAGGTCTTTTCCAAGCCTAACAAATCTGTGGTTCTATGAACAGAAGTGAATTCCAAAAATAAGAGATACCCATCAAAACTATCCAGTCATTTAGCCTGGAGGAGAGACAAGATAATATTCCACAAGTTCTGTTAGAGACCATATTATGTAAAGGTGTAGCTGAATCCTAAACCATTCAAATTCATGGGAATTACATGTAGGGCTAACAGTGCATGCTCCAAGAACACACTGGAAAGCAAACATGAAACATGAAAAGCAATATAGAAGGTTGGCTATAGCATGCAGCTATAAGTCAAAATTTTTGACTTATAGACAATTCCTCATCAATCTCATGAGGGCATCCATTAGATAAACCCAAGGCTTCTGAGCATTAATTATAATGCTCAAGGTACGTGTTAAGGTCATCTAGGGGTACACAACAAAAAAATCCAATAAAATATTTTGCAAAATAACAGCGGTGCCAAGAAGATAATACTGGTTTAACTGGAAGAGTACCTTACCAGATGATTTTTTCAAAATAAATGTAGCATGAAAAATAACATAGATGGCACTTCCCGCTACTATAAACATTTAAAACTGTTTAACACATCCTTTTAGAAATTACTGTTTGTTGAATGGAAGTGATTGGGCTGGGCTTCCTTATTCTTTGAAATGAATTTGATGCAATTTTGGGGAATTCACTTGCATGTATCAAAATGATAGAAAGGGCTGCATTAGTATTCTACTCTGTAGGACACCAAGAAACCTCAGTTACTTTCACAGACTCTACATCCCCCTCCCTATTAAGCTTTGAGGAATTTTGGGTGGGGCAGTCACATTAAAAAAAACAAAAGAAAACCAAACCAAAAAACCTCACTGACTGACAAAGCAAGCAAACATACATGTTAAAACACAATGTAATGACCTTGGAATATTTCTGTGCACAAAAGCAAGAAGTTTATGCCAGAATTTCTATATTTTAACCTTAAAAATATCACAGCAACAACAAAGCAACCAGTTCAATTAGCACTAAGGAATTACATAATTAAAAAACCAACCAAACAAAACCCCCTGGTTTTGTCCCAAACGTTTAGAGCTTCAGCAATTGTATCATTACGAGAGGGCAAATAGGAAGGCTGGCATCCACACATCAGCTGTACCTCTTCCACCAGCTGTGATTTACAGAAGCCTCCTTACCTTCTGGATTTTTCCTTGAGCCCCTAGTGTAAGAGGCTCAGGCGAATACAAAATAAAGTAGACAGGTGTTGGGAATCCCTGATTCACACAGAAACTCACCCTCTTTTCTACAGGACCACCTCTGCTTTATATCTGGCAAAGACATTCAGACAGTTAAGGATCTGCAGCTTCTGGCTGACACCTCCAAAGAGTCTTAAGAAATGAAAAACACAGAGCTGGGGAGGAGGATAGCATGAAGAGAAAGTGAGTATGGACCAAGGTCCTGACCTTGGAAGCAAAATAGGGCAGGAGATCGCTGACAATTTTGTCAGGCAGCTGACAGGTTCAGGAGCTCAGACCCAGGGCATCTCAGCCCCAAGAGCCACACAGCATCCCTAGGGAATGCCGGCCCATCAGGAGGAGTCAGAACATGCACATCCCATTCAGTCTGTGGCCAGGTACACTCTTGGACTGGTGCTGGTGACTTGATGCTTCTGGTTCTAAGTTTCATCTGGATGAGAACTTCCCATATAATCTACCAGCATTACCAAGACCTCAAGAAGGATGTCACATTATACAACTATAAATAAATGCACACAGCACTGCCAGAGCAACTGTTCTCAGTTCTGACATTGTTTGAATGGACAGGAAGGTTAGCCTGCCACGATCCAGCTCAGCCAAAGTCATGGAGCATGGCTGACTTACCACATCCAATTTTAAAGCCAGCAGTGGTACCCCCAGGTTCTCAGTTCTGCATGCAGGGGGGAGAGATCTGCTGCTGTATGCTCTTTCCCCAGAGAGAGCTGCAGGAGGAACAAACCCACTTGCTGGCTTTCAGATACTAAGATGATGGAGCAGAGCCAATTCTTCACTCTGAATAATAGCAGGTGAGGAAGAGGCTACCAGCTTTACATTGCTGTTACACCATATGGCTAGAAGTTTACCATGCCTATCCAAGACTAATGAAAGGAACTTATAATAGCCTTATAAATAATGTAAACATAGAAATTAATATCATTTGCTGCTCACAAAAAAATTTAAGCATGTTAAGGAAACTTCCCAGTCTGACCATTCATGAGACTCCCTGGCAGTCACACCCCAAGGCCACAGACTGCCACTGCTGGGTCAAAGCCCCTCCACAGCGGGTTGCTCCTGTGACCAACGTGTCCCCCTTGGCTCCCCACACACCCCCTCCACAGCCAGGCCAGGTTTCCTCACCAGTTCAATCCCAGGTTTCGCACAGCAGAGTCTCAGATGTCTCATTCCATAAAGTCATTTATTCACAGCACAGTAACACAGGAACAGCCCTAGCTGGTGCCCCCAGGGAGGATCCCAGTCAAGGAACCCCTGGGCTTTTATAGCCTCACATCCATCTCATCCATGGGCATCCATCCATCCATGGGCAAGTCTTCCTCTTTCTCTCTGTGTCCTTCCACCCCGCTGCTGCTGCTGTCACCTGTCTTCTTTTTTCTTACCAAAAGACCAGCAATGCCTGGCTTCTTCAGTCTCTCTCACTGTTCATTGCCTGCCTAGCCCTGGTGCCCTTCGTTATCCCAAAGGTTGGCAGTTCATAGCCTCCTGTGTCTGGCTCCCACCATGAGCTCAATCTGCATCTCACTCTGCAGCTTGCCAGCAGAGCTACCTGGACCAGATGTATTCCTCTACAAGCAGCAGCACTATCTTTCCACCCATGAACACAAGATGGCAAAATTTTCTTAACCACTCCACTGCTCTTGCCAACACCCTTCAAACATCTTCTGAGAAGATGACTTCACAAAGAGGTTTAAGACCAGTTAATATTTCCCTGTTTTTAAAGAACCAAGGGTTGTGGTTTTTCCTCCCATCTCTGCCCCTGGTTCATGATCCAAACTTCTGTCACTTAACACATGCCAGGCTTCACACTTTTTTGATCATACAGTGAGACAACTGAGATTTATAAAATGTCTGAAAATGTTTTGGGGGTATTGCTGGGTTAGCAAGTTGAATTACAAGAGCTCATGAGCTAATTCAAACAACGTGTGGGGCACCTCATATTAAAAAGTGGAGGACTACCTCTCTGTCCCCTTAACAGAAAGATGCTCATTTGCATCCTTCAACATGAAACAGTGCTCAGAGATAACCAGCTCAGCTACCAAAGGCAAGCTGGTGTCTCTTATTTTAGCTTTTCTATAATGCTGCAGAATGGTATTCCAATCACTGGCTGTTATGATACAGTCCCAGTTTCAAGAAGAACTGAAATGAAATGGCTTATTTGTTCCTCTTTGCCAAAGTCAGAGCTGAAAAAATGGGGCAGTGGGGAGTGTCATTTCTGCAAAGTATCAGGTTTCAAATGTTATCTGAAATAGCCAGAAACTTTTTTAAAAAAGGGGAAAAAGGGGGAGGGGGAAGAAAAAATTGGAAGAGAAAAATAAAAAAGGGAAAACGAGGCAGGGAAGAAAAAATTGGTAAGAAAAAAAGGGAGAAGAAAAAGGGTGAAAAAGAGAAGGGAGAGGGGAAAACCACACCTAAAAATATCTTCCATTTTTCCCAGGATACTCTACAAGTTTTTGTTTATCTGAGCAAACCACAAACATAAGCCTCTGTATCTGCATGCCAATTCCTGCCCAGTTACTGCAAATCCAGGTGCCCTATGAATCACCGTTAGCACAAGGCTTGCCCAAAACCAGTGTTCTGTTCTGAAATTATGCCTCATGTTGGAAGTTCCCCAAGTCAGTTCAAAGTCCTGCTTTCCCTACTCCTGTCTAGTGCCTTTTTAAAAATTTTGCCACCACTTTGGGCAATTCTATCCCACTCCCATTGCTTCCCTGGTGGCTGGAAGCTCTGGAGAGTGGGCAACATGAGTCCTCATCGAGGCCAAGATAAAGGCTGTGCTAGTCACAGCTGCATTTTAATTCACTGCTGGTTTTACTAGAGACAAAAACAGGGACTGCAAAACCTCAAAATAATGTCAGAAGAAATCTAAAGCTGCTAAAAGAAGAAAGAGAGCCATTAGACATGGACACACCGCCTTTTGCAGAATAGCTGGCTGTTAGATTTAAGCACTAACTTTTTAGTATTCACTCTTAGCTGATTGTTATCTGACACTGGAAACCTGAGTTTAAAAACACAGGTATTTCAGGAGGCCTGCAAATCACCATTTTCTTTTTTAAATAAGGCTTTACAATTTGTAAAGAAAATTATCTCACTGAGGAGGTATATTAAAAAATTCCCTCTGGTTTTACCAGAGCAACAGGCAGCTGTGAATAATTTCTTTACAGAGTAACTGAAACCAAAACCTGTTTTTTTGCAACTGGCATCTCATCAACTCACAATCTTCACAGATTAACACTATGAAGTTCAGTTTCCACCTAACTACTCTGGATTTTTTTGTAACATCAGAAATGACCACCAAAGAAGCTGTGTTTGTGCAGGACTGCTAGAGATTCACAAAGTGTACTAGGCCAATGGTACCAGACTTCAAAATGCTGCAAAAATGAACTGGTTATTAAGTACCATTATTGATCTATGAAAATGCACACTTCCATACTCCCTATTCAGACCAGGGCACAGGACATCTAAATGCAAATTTTCTGTCCCTGCTCTCTCATCCCCTCCCCCCTAAACTGTCTCAGTGCAGCCACTTCCCTGATCCCATGAAGACAATACCAGACAGGTGAACCACACAATGGCAAACTTTGATTAACTGTGGTTTTCAATAAAAAAACTCACCAAACATGACGAAGTTTAAAAAAAAATTATAACAAGAATTAAAAAAAAAATTTTCGGGAATTGCATAATCCAATTAGTTCCTTCTTGCTGTGCACCTTATATCCATAACTAGCCACATTAACAAGATATACAAAGTGTAGCAATTGTACATTCTGATGAGTTGGCCTAGAGCTCTTCTGCACAAAATATTATCACCTGTATTTTTCAGAGAAAAAATTTTTCAATATTCCCATTAGAGATAAAACTTCATTCAAAGCCAAATGTTCCAATTAATTTTGTTAATCACCCTTTACTACATGATAGTTAATAATTTAAAATCCCACAAGACTGGCAACAAACTGACCATAAAATTGCCATCTCATTCTCCCAGGGAAAAGTGCTTTTAAAGAGCGGGGGGGGTGATAAGGCACATCTGCCTATTCATGACAAAAAAAAATACAGCATCAGCATTAATATAGTTAAAAAGCTGATTGCTGGGCACGTCTCAGTAGGGTTTCATGTGCAACAGATGCTGTTCCTATAATTTTCTGCAGGTTATAATTTGTATGACAGGTCAATCACCAACATGTGATAGCTGTGCTTTTGAAGGGCTGAAGCTACATCCTATAGATGAAAAAACCTATCAGCATCCACTGTTCTGCAGATAGATCCCTAAAAACAGATTGTTTCAGTTTCATGAGGCCTACTGAGACCCCTAAAAACTGATTGCTTCAGTTTCACAAGGCCTACTGCTAATTTTTGTTAATCTAGGAGAATAGAGAAGCCTGGTGGATGACAGTCGTAAAATAGTCTTGAAAAACTAGTAACTTTAAAAACCTAAATCCTTCATATTAAGTAGTGTTAGTCATATCAGTAATGTTTAGTCATAAATTATGGTGGTTTCAGTTTTGTTTTGCTGTGAACTTCAGTCTTATAAATATTTTAATGTGGAATTAGTACAGTCTTTATGATGTCTGATCCTCTCTCAAAGGCATAACGTGGAAGTGACTGAAAAGACTGGTACTAACTTCAAAGAGCAAAACAACACATTTCACTGTTGAGAGCAAACAAAATCAAGAGGGAAACTTCAAAGAAGGGAGAAAAGAAAAAAAGCAGCTGGAAAACAGAGTAGGTGGGAAAACTGAGCTATGATTAGCCCCATTTCAGAGGCAGCCTAGAGCAAGCCACACTTGAGCTAGGGTCTCTTCCACACAGGAGTCTTGCAGTTAAACTGGGCAGCTGCGGCCACAGCCAGTGCTTGTCTGCAGTGGGCAGTGTCCTCTCATCTCCTGTGGGGTGCCTTCAGAGCCCTGGGCCCCAAGTTCTGCTCCACTGGAGTCAGGCTGGATAGATTCCTGCCAGAGAGCAGGGGCTGAGCTACCAGTGCTGCCTGCCCTGCCCTGAGCAGGAGCTTTTCAGCCACAGTGCTGGTCCCGGCTCAGCCTGCATTCATCCCCTTTCCCTTCTAAGGAGATCCACAGCATGCACAGGATGGAGACTGTGAAACAGATAATTAGTTAACATCCCCTTCACAACAATCATCTCTGCAAAATGGCAGCTCTCAATTTCTAAGGACTTTGCCTTTAAAGAAAACCAGATTTCTTGATATAATGGATGATGGGAACAATACTGTACTTGTCTGACTCCAAAGTATCCCAGAAACCCTTGGACACCATCAGTTACAAGGATTAAATATTTTCAGTTTCTGGCAGCAATTTGCAAACCCTTCTCAAGTGACCAGCAAAAAAAAAAAAAAAAAAAAAAAAAAAAAAAAAAAAAAAAAAAAAAAAAAAAATTAACAAGGGCATTCACAAAAGTGCAGTTTGCAGTTTCACAGTTCCACAATTACTCATGCATGTAAAAATTCACACACAATATATTACAAAATTCACAAAAACGATCTGCTATGAAATTCACACGGACACATTAAGTGGTGCTTAAGTAACACACTGGGGAAATGCCAGTTGTAGTGTGAATAATTAACATGAACAGCAACTTGGCAAGAAGTCTCAACATGAAATACTGTTTGAGTATGGAAAACCTTCTTGAATAATAACCTAACTTATTTGTATGGTCACAGGCTGTTCACAGATAATTCACTACTATGAAAAAAAAAGGAGCCATATTCATCAGATAAAACCATTTACTGAGAACAGCTCATGTCAATTTACTCTGTGAACTGTTCTCATGTCAAGTTATGTTGAGTTCTTGTTTTGCTTTTGGTAGTAAAAGATTCTATCAGAGCCATGTCAAAACTATGAGGGAAACTAGCAAGCTTTCTCCATCCCTGGAGAGAGTCCAGGTGTGGAGCCTAGTGGCTGAAAGAAAACTTCTCTCTGTAAAGTAACTACCCCACCTTTGAGACTTCTTCTACAAAAGCACTTCAAATACATGCATTGTTTTTAAAACATGTGACAGATTTTTCAGCTTTCCCCTTGAGAACTGTTTGCTTTTTTAGGGCTATCTTTTCCAACAGACTTTACAAAAAAAAATTGTATTTTAGGTGTGAATCATTACTAGAGATCCAAAATTAATATTATGCTGAGTATACTTACACCAGTAAGTCACACTATATGCATATTTAATTTATATCTGTATACCCTCAGGAAGTTAAAAGCAGCATCTACTCAAGCTGCATATTCCTGCTTGTTGGTATACATGTTTACTTAGAAATGTACCACCTATTAAGTAAAAGCAAACGAAACCTATGAAGAACAAAGCAAAACCTTGTTGGTACTCTGAGCAGGACTCTCCCTTAATCACTGTTGATGGATGAAACTTTTCACCATTATCAGCTGTGCAACTGCAATTGCAAGCCACCTGCTAACAATATTAATGCCATTTTCTCTGTGTTGCACAGAATTAACAGCATTCAATACCACTATTCATTTTGCTCCCTGTTGTTTTTTGTCATTAAACTTTCTTCCTCCATTAGTCACAGCCATCTTGGTGCAAAGCCATGGCACAGAGATGGTTTTATTGCCAACCTGTGAGGGTGATATCATCATCTTCTATGATTTGCTCTTCTGCAACATCCAGAGAGTTCTCAGTGATCATGTCACTAGGTTCATCCACACAGGTTAAGCCAGAGTAGTTATGTAGGAGTTCTGCACTAGGAACATGCTCCACGATGACAGCAGGGAAAATAGATGGATCACCAAGCTGGGGGATGGAGAAAAAAACAAACAACAAAATATTAGTTAGACTGCCTCCAATCTAGCCACTTAATGACCAATACTTCAATAGACCTGTACTGAACCACCTGGATATTAAACTGTCAGGAGGGATAAATAAAGGACAAGATAATTTTTAGCACCTGAAAGCAAACAGCAGCAGTGTCCCACCAGGAGCCAGAGGCTGAATATTGCTGTAGTATCTACTGTACTGACTGTACTTCAGTACATAACACCAGACTTGCATGACAGAGTTTTGCAGCGTTAAAGCTGACAATACAGAGTGGCACAGCACGGTAAGTGCTAAACTTTGCTGACAATAATCCTGGGTGAGCAACTTCCTGCAACCACCTTCACCTTTTGCTCTTCCTATCAAGCTAACAGTGAAGGAGTCCTGTGGCTGTGAGGACTGGACAAAGCTCTCACAGGCACCAAATTTCCTATGAGACACTATTGGAAAATCACTATTTTAGGGGACACTTGCTACAAAATGAAGGGGTGTAACAGGTTCATCTAAATGCTGTAAAATTTTCCCTCTTTAATTCTTATGGCTTTAGTAATTTGATATTATACCACACCCCCCTCACCACTTTCCTTACTAAGTCTGCATTTAGACATCATCCTTTGGTCTTGATAGCCATTTTACATCACATACAGAAGAAAAGATGTGGCTTTGAAACAGAAATCAGACTAAGCAGCAATAATAGCAAGATGCACACTCTCTGAAAAGGCAACCACTCAACAGGAAGAGGTTTTCAGCAAATAACATCTACCAGAGACACTGTATTTTTCCAAGTGAGTATTTTAAAATGTCATTTGCAGGAAGAAAGTCATAGCAGATTGATAGCAGAACAGGTTCAAAGAAAGTCTACTGTAACTTTAAGGTTCCCTGACTACAAAAATAAAATACATTATGAATGTGTCAAGCTTAAAAACAAGAAAAAAAGCTAAAAAGTTGCTAAAACATATTTCTGAGAAAACAAGTATATGTACATTTGGTCCCACTCTCCACAGCAGAGCACAGATAAGTATAGATCATAGAATCATAGAACAGCCTGGGTTGGAAGAAACTTTAAAATCATCTAGTTCCAATCCCCCTGCCATGGACAGGGACACCTTCCACTACATCAGGTTGCTAGAAGTTCCACTCAGCCTAGCCTTAAACACTTCCAGGGATGGGGATCTGCAACTTTTCTGGGCAACCTGTTCCAGTACCCTTCCACCATCACAGTAAAGAACTTTTTCCCAGTATCTAATCTAAACCTACCATCTTTTAAGTCATTCCCACCTCTACTGTCACCATATGCTCTTGTAAATAGTCTCAGTCGTTTCAGTAGGTTCCCTTCAGGTATTGGAAGGAAGATCAAGTAGTTTTTTTAAACCACACAAGTTAAAAACCCAAGGGAAAAAAACAGCTGTATGATTATGCCCTTGTTTAAGAATTACTCATCTCTCACTCTTGCCACTACGCACACTGTCACCAGTTTGGACAGAAAATGGGATCAGAGCTATCTGCTCAACCCAGACAACAGCTATGGGAGTAAGCCTCCCCCAGGGAAGGGTCTGGACCAAAAGTACTGAAAGTCAAAAGTGCAATTAGAAGTTTTAAAAGGCAGTAATTACACTTTAAATTGCTCTGTGTTTTGTAAAACATGTCTCAGCAAAAACTGTGGTAAAGGGCAATGAGGAAAAAAAGAAGAACTAAAAACCAAAAATAGTATTTTAATGGGCTTCTATCATGGACAGTCTCCTAAACAAAAAAAAAAGTCAACAAAACCAAAATAAAAAATAAATCCAACAAATAACCTATTCTATGAGACATGTTTCAAAAGAGAGTAATATGGTAGAAGATCAATAAAAATGAACAAAGTGCAGACCAGTTAAAGCCCTGTTGTGCAATCTTATCACCAGATGACAGGTGTATATCAAGTCACGCAATGGGACAGCTGCTACCCCACACCTTTATGGGCACCTCTAACCAGTGCTGCACCATGCTGGAGCTGAGAAACCAGAAATCATTGATGGCCAAGAGGTCCCTACTGTTCCTCAGAAAAAAATCATGTTCACATTTGCATCCTATTTGTTTACTGACCCTAACATCCTTGATCCTATTTGCTTCCAGGTAACAATAAACAAATAGATTTGATTAGATAAGTCACATCAATTAAAAAATATAAAGCACTGTAAAGAGAAAAGAGAAATAAAAAACTATCTGCATTTTTAAAAAGTTTTATTTTCAACAATACACGCCATATAAGCTACAAGATAGATGGTCCATTACAGCCTCATTCCTGAGATACAATTATATTCTAAAAATAGTTTAAATACCTCAGTTTCAGTAATATGCCATGATACATAACTTTTGGGATTTAAGTTACTGACAGCTGTGGTGCAGGCACTTGGACATGAGCTAGGAACCACAAGTTTCCTTCCCAGCCAACAGACAGAAACGGCATTTCTAGGGCACAATTTCCCTGCCCAGTTTTAGGCTCCTGTGCTATGATAGGATGCCATGCCCTAAAACCACCTATTTCTCTGCATTGACTATGAAATGGTGGAGGTGTTGGGGTGCTTGTTTCTGGTGTAGGCAGCTGTGTCCCACACACTCATCAGCAAGTGGCCAGCTTCCTCCTCCACCGCGTCTGCGCAGCAAGGTGTGCTCCTCTCGCCCCGCTTCCGCCCTTGCACCAGCTCAACAGCTGCAGTGTCTGCAGCCACAGATCGAGTTGCCTGTGCTCAAGATAAGCCTTACATTAGCTTCTTCTGGAGAAGAAAATTACTTGGGCTCAGCACTGTCCTTCTCTAATGACTGATGCTCACACCACTGGCTTGGCCTCTGAGAGGACGAGTTGTAGAAAAACGTTTCAGAATAATAAACAAAACACAGATAAAATCAACTGATTGTCACATGTTTTCAGATCAGTTTCTCAAAGCCTTATCTATATTCCACCCTACTCACTATGCTATGAGACCTAGTTACAAAAGCCCAAACATCCAGGTTTCTAAAATACACTTCACTACTGACCAGAATGTTTCCTGTCGTACTGAACTGCGCTGCTTCACACGGTTCAGAAGAACTTGGTTTGATCCACACTCACAACACTCTGATATGGTCGCCGTGTCTGTCTGCAGGCAGAGAAACCCATATGAATGGGCAAGACCTCTTCACCTGAACTTGGTGCCAGACTACCCAAGGAAGCTGCTGATACACTATGCTCCCAAAAGGCTGGAGATGAACAGAAAAGCATTCACTCATGGTAAGACTCTTTAAATGTGCTTTTCTTGAACTTAATCACAGTTTTGAACTGAAAGAATCAGAGTGAACGTCACTTCTTCTGGCCTTTTATTTTAAAACTATTGTTATAGCTGCTTCCAATTCATACCCTACAGTGGTACAATGTATGGACTTTCCTTCCTGCCATGGCTGTGCAAAGGAAAGAACAAATTCTAATATGCTCCTGTTGATAAAAGCATTCACACAACTGCAAATCAATTTAATTTGAAATGCATTTTTGTGGACGTGGTCACTGCTTTTTTATACAGTATTTGCAATTGGTTATGATTTCATTAACAGGCCTTTCATCCAGTTTTAAAAGCTAATACTAATGTACACAGATGTACACATGACTGTTGTGAGGTAATGTTCTTCATTTCACTGAAAGCATCTGAATCCCAGTTGAGAGCCAATCTAAACCTTTCTCTAGCTCTGTTGTTTTGTAAGACACAAAAATAACTGTACACATTCAGAACTGCAAAAGAGCCCTTTTTTACTATGGTTCCCTTTGAATCCAGTGTGTAATGAGAATTACACATAGGGAAAGCATTAAATTAAGAACTACAAGGTAGTGATTCAATTAACACAAATTAAATTACCTCTCTAATAGCAAGGTCACAAAATAATTTATTTCTAATACAAACATGCTTTTATATGCCCTAGTAAAAAGGAAGAGTGCAAACTAGCCCAAAGTTCTAAAAAAACTCCCAAATTAAAGTGTCAGCAATGATTTTCAAGAAATAGATACACAGATCCATAGAAGAACAATTTGTGTATTTTTACATTTCTCCTACTTCTTCTGCTTTATGTTTCTCATACAAAATATAGGTAAAATGTGACACCCTAGCTCCAGCAAAGATTTTACTTGGCTTCAACCCATCTGCCATGTCTACTGGACACATAAAGCAATTGAGCTACTGCTAAAATCTTCCCAAATCTTAGACACCAAATCCCTGTTGATGGACCTTTACCAAGGCAGAGGAGTGCAAACTTCATACAGATGCTGAAGTTCATGGAAAGTCCCATGAGCAGGTCCCTGAAATCATTGGTTATATTCCACAATCCCCTGAAAACTGAACCTTGTCATCCTCCGGGGGCTAAAGGCAGCAATCTTCCTTTCTGCTCTCTAACTCCTTTAGTGTGTTCGACATGCTGACAAGGTGTTTCTCTTTTTCTCTGAAAATTGTCTCATGAACTGTCACCAACTGACAGAAGATCAAAACACCATCTGGGCCATGGAAATGAAAAATAAGGAAGGGGATTTCTTCTGCTTTGGAGGAACTGTCTTCTCATACTACAAGCCTTTCAGAAGGACAACTTGTCCCAGGAATAAGGTGACTAGCTTCTAACTTGAGTGGAATAAATTTTGTGCAAGTGAGTGATGGGTGGGAAGAAATACATGTAATAGATAGTAGAAGGGAAAAGCTACATGGGAAAAAAAAGGGAGAAAGCAACCTCAGGGAAAAACCAAACAACAGCATTAAGACTCGCAATACAGATGGCCATTTATATTATAAAAACAAACAATCCCCCCCCAAAAGAAAAAATAAAACACCCCAAAAACTAAACAGAACTAGGGGAAGTGACCTTTGTGACTAGAAAACAGCCTTTGAGGTCTTCCCTTGTTCACAGTCTCTGTGCAGAGGCAGCTTCTCAACTTCAAAGGTGTTCACACTGCCAGCATCTGAGAAGGGACCAAATTGCACAGAGGGATGCTGCAGGCAGACACATGATGCTCGCTTTTCTGGGAAGACAACCTCATTACAGATTTCATATTTTCCTTAAAGTCGTCATGAAACTGCAAATGGATAAGGGGAGCTGGAAATAGCAAAAAAAAAGTAGACCTTCACCTTGACCAGGTGGCTTAATCTTTCTGAAAGCCCATGGCAATATGGGTGAATAGGCAAGAGAAAAGGTAGGCATGAGATGATGGTGCAGAAGTGATAGCTCAACCTAAGGTCACAGACCCCTCTTTATCAGAAGAAAGGAAGAGAGAAACCAATGCCACATGTACAGAAGGGGCCTTCAGACACAGGTTACTACAAGCAACAGAGCCACCTGAGAGAGCACAGCCTGAAACAGAGCAGTCATGCTGGGAACCATGTTAGCAATTTAGTGGTTGTAATGATTCAACTTCTCCCTGGCACCATTTCAATCTTCCTATTATGGATCTAGCCATTATGGATGCTTTTATTCAGCTTTTTAAATTAAGAACGTCCTGATAAAATACCACATTAGCTGTACGTCCACAAAGGATTAAATGAAAAGGCATTGAGAGAAGAAGCTGCAGCTAGGAAGAGAAGCAGGTTTAGGCAGCGGCATTGACTCAACCAAAGCCTGCAGGAACTTCTGCTCAGTTTTGTGTGTGCCATCTCTCTGTCTCCCAACAACAACAACAAAAGAACCCAAACAAACCAAACAAAAACACACAAAAGAGGAAAAAAAAAAGCCAACTCTTTATTTTAGCAGATCCCTGACACGTAGCAGAAGCCTGACAGGTTATCAGTAGCCTTAGCCCAAGCCATTTGTTCCCTTCTGAAAATTGTAAGGATATTTTCACTTCATTTCTTCCTCACCACAGATCTACTATGTGATAAATGAACCCTCCAAGAATAACGAAAAATTTAAAAATCCTTCTTTTCTAAACTGCAAAGGACAAAGCTGATAAGAGCCAGCCTTTCCCGTTCACACGGGTCCATGTGATTGAACCCCTCTCATTGGCATCTGCCACTGAATGCTGAATGCTTACATTTGCAAATGGATAGTTCATAATTTATGGTTGTTTAACCAAGACTTTAAAAAAAAAATTAAACAAAATAGCCATGAATTATGACTTCCCCGAAATACTGAGCATAGTTGCCACTTAGACCCTGAACCTCTCCCAACAGCTGTTCCGTGTCCCAAGAGCTCTTGGCACAAAAGAGCTCCAGGCAAAGCTTTGATAAGAAGTACCAAAGTTCTTAACATGCCAGCTTGTGAGGGCATTGCAAAAATAATTATCCAAAGATGAGTTAAATGACACCTTTCGTATACAGTGAAAATCCAAAAAAAATGCTTTTGCCTAACACAGAACACTTACAGAGCTAATACTTTTGCAAAGTACACAAATTGTGTTAGCCATCTCTAAACACAACTAATCTAAGAATTTAAAAACTTCAGGAGTAGCAATAGCTCCTGTGTAGTAAGGAGCAGGTCAACCAAGTATAAGAAAGAAGCAGTCTTTTTGGGCTAACGTACTATGAACCCTCCGCCAAACTAAACCTTGTTCCAGCTTCCCAGGTCTTCCCAGGTCAGCCTATGCAGGACTTCTCTTCTACAACTGAGCATTTAAGATTCATCTTCAGGCAGCCAGCTAGCTGGCTATGTGCATCTTTGATATCTGAACTACGTAAACCCAGTGATTTAAAAGGAGCTTGCATCTGACCGCAGCAATGGACTTCCTGCTAGGCACCCTCTATCTCTGGCCCTTCACATCTTTGATTTCAGCACCTTTAGGGTATGCATCTTTTCTTAGACTTCATCTAGAGCCAAATTTGGTGGGGTTATGAGATAAACATCAAGGTTGAGTTTGTTCTGAAGCTGGAGAAAGCTCTGTTTAGATTGGCTTTACTGTCCTGTTGAGCGCTCTTTAGTATTTTTAAAGTTTCTCAGATGAGCATCTGAAGAAATTGCAAGAAGCAGAATGCATGGCTAAACAAAACAAAACCATATCTGCTTGTACTACCCTCCCAGGAACCACACTGAAGTAGCTCTCCCTACCTTAATTCTCTCATCTCCTATTGGCTTGTAAAGTAAAGCCAGCAATGAACAACCAGCAGAGGTAATAAGTAAGGCTCATTTTTGACTACGCTTGTGCAATTCCTGTATCTAAATCCCCAGGCTACCACAAGCTCTGGAAAAGTACAGGGAAGGAAGTTACATTACTAATTCCACCCAAAACTGAGTTAGCACTTTAGACAGACAACACTCAGTTCATTGAAATGATCTCATGACTCTGACAGCAGAAACAGGCCAGTGACCCAGCCAGATATTAGACCATACCGAAAACCAGAGACAACATTACAAAGCCAAAAGCGGGGTTTTTTTTTACGAAAGGAGAATAAATGCTTTTTACATTAACAAAAAAGGAACAGTTTGTCACGGCCCTTAGCCTTTTATAAGTCTCAAACACCTCATTTCTTGTTAATAAATGCAAGCTCTAATATTAACCACCAGCTATAAAGAAGCCGCATGATTTTTACAATAGGAATCCTACACTGAAGTTTCAGGACTCACAGGATGTGGTTTAAACAATCAACGTCTAACTGAGAGTCTGCTCAGGTAGAAACAGACATATTTTCCCTGTAGTGTAAAAGAAGCCAATTTAAATTACTTTCAAGCTTATTTCTGAATAACCAGCATGCAGTAACACAATTGAGAAATCAATCTGTAAATAACAGTGAGCGGGTACATACTGCCCCTTCCAGTCATCGGCAGTGCGACCATTACTTCTACTCAGAGTTTTATCCTCGCACACTAGAGAAGTTGAAACTACTATAAAATACCATCATTTTGAGAATTCTACATCACACATGCATGGATTCTACTGGCACAAATCAGCAAAACAGGAAAAATATTTTTTGGGGAGGATGTCTCTGCAATACTGCAGAGGTTATAACATTTCAGCCAATTTCTGTTCTGCGCATGCAAGTTACAGGAAGCAACAGGAAGCTTTTGAAACAGCACAAAGATCTGCTGCAACAATAATGACCTCAATGTTTCCTTTTTGTGTTCTACACCACATTTTTTCCTCGTCTTTCATAATGCTCTTAACACCAACTTGTACAAATATGGTTTCTTACACCATCCCATACCTGCTGCTCATCCTCCATGACGTTGCTGGCAAATTCAAAGACAAGCTCATTCTGCTGTACAACTGCTGCCATAATAACGCATTCCCAGGTCTCAGCTCCACATGCAAAGAAAAACGTTCTTGAGTGTGAAAGAACAGAGAGCTTCACTGAGGTCCAGCTGGGCAGAAAGGCAGGTTCACAAAATGAATCGAGTATCAATGTTTGTGTTTCTTAGATCATCAGTATTCCTGGGTTCTTCTCTTCTTAAAGCAAAACAAACCAAGGCAAATCCTTTCCTGAGTTGTTCTTCCCACCTCAATAGCCTTTACCACTGTGGAGGGAAAAATAAAAAAATATGATTAAAAATTTGTTACTTTAGCAATGTAAAATAGTAGTAGTGGCAATGAAGCTTTCCACGTATTAAAACTGTTCTATTTACGTCCAAGGAAGTCAGACATTTTTGTGTCTCCAAAGGTATTACTTTTACCGATTAATGTACGAGAACTTTCATTACCTGAAACAGAACTGTTTCAGGAAATAAGACGTCAGTTTCAAAGTGCTTCATATTAAAAGGAAATGTTACAAAAGTTAACAAAAAGAAATCCATATTTTCATTTGATTCAGATACGCAGCTTTCACATTCATTAGTACCTTTCATCTTCATAGTTTATTCAAAGTAAAAATACAAAACTCAGACAGACCTACTCAGCTGTAGGATATCCCAAGTATGTCACATTTCTTCTTTACACACAGTTCAAATTTAACAAAGTTGTTGTTTTCCAAGTAAAATGCTCTAGACCTTGAATCCCCATGTCAAAATGATGAAACCAATAAATAAATCCTTTGTACAATCCAGAGAGTGCCCGCGTTCCTACATGAAGCAGACCTTCAGCTTCACATTAAAAATGCTCTGTAAACGTACCCTTATCTCTACCAGAGGCTCGCACGCAGCCGGAAGGAAACAGCACTGACCACGTCACGGCAAATTAGAACTGTCAAAAAGACTGCACAGTACAAAGAAAAAAAAATTCCCCAACTACAGAATGTAAACAGCTTCAGTGAAAGGATGCATGCTCACAGCTCCCATGTTGTTACTTACTCTTTAGTGCCAAAGGTAAACTCGGTCAGAGTGAGCTGACCAAGAGGTTGCTGCACCACTCTGGGAAAAGAGGCAAGAGCAAAAAGAACTTTTCATATACAATTCAGGTGACCCCAATATTAATTTAAAAACCTACCATTTCAAAATAGTAAGAGGAACAGGTGTCTAAAATTAGGAACCTAAGGAGTATGTTGGTGTCTATGAATTTAAATCAATATATTTTAAAGGAAGAAAAATGTGTGGTTCTTAGTGTTTTGAGCAAAATTCTTTAAACTGCCTTTGATTAAGAGCTGCTGTGACAAAAGAATAAGGGGCAGAGTTCTAACATGTACCCATACAGAGTGAGACACACAGGAAAATTAATGTCAGTGCCACTGGTGATGATTAGCATCTGCCTTTGTACAGGAGGTTTAACTTTGCCTTGTTTTTGCAGTAGGCTGAAACTCAAAAAAATGAAGATCATCTTCCTCTCCCCAGTGCCAAGCAATTTAATTAGAGAGAATCATGTCAGAGACTCATACTCCCTCACTCTAGGAAATGTAACAGCTGTTTTTCCTATATAGGTTGCGTATTCCCAAATTCCTAAGTAGTGATGGCAGAGCATTCAGGCATTTAAGTCACTAGATCCTACCCTTCTAAGAAAACAGGAAACCCAAGATTATGCAAACAGGAGAACCTCCCCAACTTCCAAATCGTGCTCTAATTAGCTGTTAAAAGGTTTGTAAGAGTGGCCACAACCTTAACTACAAAATATTTGCTTTAATGAGAGTTGCATGCATGAACAGAGAAGGAAGTGCTGTTTACTGGTTGACTTGAATAGTTAACAAGGCTTTCTCCATACTTCGGCAGGGTTATGGCACTGAAAGCATTACATGCAACCATATAATCCTGGGTGACTTCCCTAAATCTAATTATTTGGCCTTGCCTTTTAGAAGATGTGGAGGCCATTAGGGAGTAGACAGATTGCCAGCATAGTGGGAGTAAGCACAACTTGGCCCATCCTAGCCTCCTATCATCCTGTATACCAGCCTGAAAATAAAGTATATGACTATATAAAATATAGTTTAATATTGCCTACAGACAGCAATTCAAGTGGATCAATCTATGCCAACAGGGATATACCAACTTTTTCAGAAGAGAAGACAGGTATGAAAATCTACATAGAGTAAGTAATAGAAAAGTACAACTTCTAAAGTAAAGTAATAGAAGTACAACTTCTATTTTGGTTCCTGCTTAGGAATAAATTGTAACTGTCCAACAAGATTAAATAATATTTTAGGTCACACCCTCTAATCAGTGAAGAGCAACTTCACTGTAAAGGATCACAAGGCAAACAGGGAAACACAAGAACCTCCTTGTCCAAATGGGGACTTCTGTTTAAATGGAGGTTAAGGTAATTGTCCAGAGCCAGAATACTGCAAGGGCTTATAATCACAGCCATTACACTGACTGAAGCCACAGGTATGAACAAAGCCTACAAGTTCTTAAGACCCAGAAACTTTCTAAGGTCAATAACAATTAATAGAATTGATGTAAAATCGGGATAAAGGACATGTTGCGGACACAGGCTACCCACTAAGCTCTTAAATATAAAGAAAACTGGAGGTCAAACAACCCTAAAAGTGTCGCAAGTTCCTCGCATGCACTGAGAGCTGACATTTTCTTCCATTAGTGCCAGTTTACTCATTATTCCGTAAAACATTAATATTTTACAGTAGATACTACAATACCAAAGTGTACACTAAATGCATAAGACACAAAAGCTGTGGCTGTAAACTTACTAAAAGCCATATAGAAATATTTCCTTACTTTTTATTTTAAGAAAGAAACAACAAAACTCTCAATGCAAAACTAATAATCCTGATTTGTTATCATTTAAGAGACTGGAGCAGCAGACTGCATTTGATCCACACAAACACTGCTTAAACCAGCCACACTTTATGCTAACATGAAACTCCTAATCATCTGATACCACTATAGGAATGGTCAGTCAAAAGCTGTTTTATGAATTCTGCACTGTGGTGATGTGAGACTGTTCCTTCTCCCCTACACCCTGACCCCAAAACCACCAAGGGCTCTGTAGATAAAGTCAAGTGATACATGCTTTTTACAAAAGAAACATCTAACCACAACATTAGTACAAATCCAAACACAAGTGAGTGAACAGGCTTTAGTGAGCTTTTATATCTAACTTTATAAAGGTTAGGGACTCCCACTATTACTGTTTGCAGGATATTTTTCATTACTTCTGTTGCAGTGTATGGTAATAGCAAATGATCTCTTGGGCAACAACAGCACAGCAGACTAATGCAAAAATGCTTTCCTCTAATCCATATTACTTTCTCTGACATATAGAAAACAAGAGCAGCTTTTCACAGAAGCCAGCAGAATTCTAAACCAGCTATATTTTCCTTCACGTCTATTTTTATAAACTGTGCTTTCATTATTCCAACTATCACAGGGTCCTGCTGTCTATAGGCTAACACAAACACAACAATTGTTTTTGCTATGTAATGCCACTTATCCCCTGCCTCATTTTACATACATCTGCAAGCAGAAAATAAGTTATTTGCCAACAGCATAAAATGTGTAAATTCTATTCACATGCACAGTAAGCTTGACTACATACAAATAATCCTAGGAGAAAGGGAACCCAATATATATTATCATAAAATTCACATCAAATCTTCAGAACTACAGAGGAAGTAAGGTTTTGCTTTCATTTTTACTAATTGTTGTACAAATATATTATAAAAAGCAGCATTAAGACACAGCAATATAAACAAACATCTTGATTATGCTTAATCCTTGAAACTGAAGTCAAATTACTTCAATCCCCCTGCAAACTCCCTCATCCACTGATTTCACTATCTAGAAACAAGCTCCTCAATCAGTCTGTCAAAAGGCACATTCAGTCAACCTAAGCCTTAGTACATGCTACTCTGATATCCCAGAAGATGCACTCTAGGATTCTGTCCTAGACATCAGCTAGACATCATAACTTTTTCCCCACCACTCTTCATCATTTATATCCTCCAGTTAGTCCTAGCCCATTGAGGGCTAACTGAGCCAGTTCAACAAAGCCTCTAAGAAATACTACCAGAACCAAAGCTTTTGGTCCCAATGGTGAAGCTGCAATATTGCAACTAGGCTCCGTGTTGGAATCCACCAATTCTCCTTCAAATCCTGATAATATGAGCCAGTATAGGCCACAATACCTCATCATTCAAGCACTGTAATACAGAACACCAAAATAAAATAATAGCACCACATCGGAGCAGGTGTGGCAGGCATCAAAGTACCAGGCAGAAACCCAAAAATTTGCTAAAGGTCAGCTATGAACTTAGAAGACTCAGGTCTTGGTACTGAGAGCATCCAGATGAGCTAAAAGATGCCTCCAGCAAGCTACTGGATCCAGTCCCATTTAGGATTACTAAAGATGACTGTAATCATCCTGTACTGCCTTGCTCATGAAATTAATAATATCATTCATACATTTAAAATAAGAACCAGCTTAGCTGCTTTAAGATTCAAGTACGGATCTGAATTCTGAGTTACTGATGAAACAGTTCCACTAATTCAATATGGGGACAAATCACTTGAGATTGGAATTTCCCATTGATTTCCTAAGACAGTCTGCAGCATTAGCACTAGCCTAAAAATGTGAAAGTGGTGACTTAACAGAAATGCAAAGCTGAACACTCCCCCCTTCTCTACATCATCTTGGATACAGAGAAAAGAGGGGACAATGAGAGGAAAGGGAAGATTAAAGATATCACCTGGAAATCTGAACAGAAGGACAGAGAACCATCTCAGGTGAGGTCAAATACATGAATGGTAACCACACCATTTCACTCAAATTCCTAACTCCATTCTACCAGTGCAGGTTAAGGATAGTTCAACCCAGAGTCAGTTCACCTTCTGAAGAGTAACATCCCTTTCAGATAATGAACAAGTATCATGGTAGAGTCAGGTTTCCTTAAAAAGGAGGGCAAAGCTGAATGATATTGCAGTTCTCTTAATGCAGAAATCCCACACCAACAATGACCTTTATATATAGTCCACACCAAGCGTAAATGTTAACATTTTAGTATTCTGTGTCATTCTTCATGGATTAATTTTTACTATTCAGTAATATTACAAATTTTCACAGGACAAGGGATTGAAACATGTCCTTAGACCTAGGGCATCTGCACTGATGAAATGACAAGAAGAACAAATTAATATATGTCACTTGGCACAAAAAGTTTCAGAAGGCTCAGTATTTCAACTGCTCACACAAATTAAAGGAGATAGAAAAACAACATGGTTAAGAGGATTGCACTGAGGAGGGAAAGAAACAACATAAGGAACAGACTCAAGTCTTCTGAGAGCATCCATGCTGCCTAGGGCAAACTGTGCAAAGGGCAGCTGACATAATAAAAGCCAACAGAGTGACCTTTGCTGAGCTTTCATTAAGGACAAAGAAATCATCAGTATCAATAAATCCCTGTTTTGCAGCCGTTCTGGAAGCCACAGGCTCTCAGTGCATTTACAGCAAGGAGGACAGAGAGAAAGAGTGTTTATCTGTTAAATATAAACAAGCATAAAACCCCAAAACTGACACAAAATGCAGTCAATATCAAAGAAATTAAATGAATACCCTTGATATAAAAACAGATGTTTACTCCAAAGAAAGAAAAAACCACAAACGCAAGCAACAAACTCTTTGCCATGTTTCACATTTTCAACTCTTTTTTTGTAACTATCTCTGTTAGCCTGAATATTTTGATTTGAGGCAAGATTCCTTTCCAGACTATAAACAGAAATGGCTCCACCACTGTTTATAGACTCCCCCACCCCTGAAAACTCTTTTCTTCCAATCTCCCATGTTCTCTCATATTTTTCCAAGTCCCTTTTATTCAGCACATTTATGTAACACAGCTGTAGTACACAAACCCAGCAACCTGGCAGGGCATTGCTGGGAAAGCTGAAAATAATTAAAGCATGGTTGAGGTTTTTTTTTCCTCTGTATCCTCTCCCACCAGCACGCTCAATGTGTCAAGGCAGCCCCAAATCAGTGTAGGTGTGTAGATGTAGAGCACTCTAAGTAATTGAATTATGCTGCAGTAACAAAAGATCAGCCTATCACCAACAGGCCAGGCCTAAAGAGTGACCTAAAAGATACTGAGGCGAGACAGGCTTTACTACTGAAGCTCCTGAGCTCCAAAATAAAAGTATTGAGCATCCATTACGAGCAAGCCCCCCTAATTTATCAGGCAAGGAAAGGCCAGGCTGGGTTTTAGTCACCTCTCTGCAATGTTTGCTCTAGTAAAGTAGAGCCAACTCAACGGGAAAAGTTAGCTGACCTAAAGCAAGGGAGCAAGGACACTCCAGGGGGAATAGAGGGTCCAGATCCACTCTCCTGCTTCTCCATTCACCCAACATGAAAAGAAGGGGGAATTTTGCATTTTCATAGACTGACTGCATAGTATAAGAAGAAGTTAAGGAGCTGGGACATGACCCATCCCCCATGATGGGACAACTCCATTCCACCTCTCCTCCCCAAATCAGGTGAGAGATTGGACCTGTTTTCCTCCTTGCCTGCCAGCCCCCAGCTCTCCTTCCATCCTAATCAAAACTGTTTAGTGGATTCAAACACTTTTGCAGCTGCCCAACTTTCAGCACATTAGACGTCAAAGAGAAGAGCAGGATAAATTTTTAGAACTGGCTACTCACACAACTTTGAAACTTTTCAGATTGAATTTGGGTTACTGAAGCCTCAGGTCACAGATAAATCACTTGCTTCAACTACAGTTAGATAAAAGCCACTTTGCTGCACAGCCCCTTCTCTACCTGCCTGCTCAGACACACAGACCCAGGCATCCACACATCAGCTGCAGTTCATGTGCACATGCATCACAAACACCAAAGCACATGTATGAAATGTGTGCCCGTCTACTGACTTGACTTTTAACTTCTGGTGCAGCTGTTTTGCCTACCAAAGATTAAAAATAAACACGATCTCCCACACCTCTATACAACAAGGGAATATACAAAAGTCCTCCTCCTCTGCTTCCAGTTCAGTCACCTCCACCCACTGCTGCTCATCAACACCCCAGTGCCTTTCAAATTAAATATTTGAAAATTCAAATATTTAATTTGATCTTCCCCTCACCCCCTGAAAGCCAAACAAACAAGATGAACTGCCCCTCACCTTAAAAAGGATGGTGTCTCCTGGGCAGTGCATATGGACAGGACACAGTTTGTCAAGCCTGCAAGAATGCCATAGTCTGTCTAGCAGCCAGAGAATGGAGCAGCACCAACATCTCAGGGCAGTACGAACATCTTGGTCTTGAAAAGGTAATATCTGTGCACAGGCATTGTCAAAAAGGAGAGAGGGGTCTAAGTCAGGCCTTCACCACCCGAAAAATACTGGCCACAAGCACACCATCACACTGAGTTCCCTGGCAGCCAACAGCATGACTGCTCATCTTTCTAAGAATTCTCTGTAGGACCATCTAAAAGTCTCTCCTCCTAACAAAACCATCAGGCTTTGTTATGGGGAATGTTTCTGAAAGCATTGCCTTGTTCAGCAATGTAATATGGATCCAAGGACCAGCTGAAAACGTAACATTCATAGCAAAGACCTGCTTCTCCTCTTGCTGCTGCACATTGGTGCACGAACATGCTAATGGCCAGTAAATGCAGAGGCTGGGAAGTGTGGTTTGCTGGTCCAAAACTCTTGGCAGTCAATAGCTTGATCTGCCCCCTGTTTTTGCCTTTTGTAGTTAATTCACCACTATTGGTAAAGAAAGGAAAAAAATCAGGTGATCATATCTCCCAGCTAATAAAATGAGAACAAGGAGAAGCAACTAGTTTTGAAAAGATGAAAGGAAAGCAATTAAAAATGCATCAGCCTAGATGTACTTGCTCAAACTCCTTGCTACAGACACAACAGAAGTCAAAAGCTTAGGGAAATTGTAAAATGTTTTTAAAGCAGCTCGATATAATTAGACCAAACCAGCCCCATACACATGAGGATTTCTTTTTAAACAATGGTAAAGAGCTGTCTTAACACATGATAAACATTCAGTAATGCAGATTGCAATCTGTCTCTAAATGAAGGATTTTGCTGTCATTTTATTCCTGTTAACTGCGCACTTTTGGATTTACATATTCTCCACCAGAAAAACAGTAATGTATTAAACATTGCAAAAGCAGAATAGATGGACTACAGGTTGGATATGACACAGCAAATGTCCACTTAGTCTAGCTCATCAAGCGGTAAGTGATACTAATTACAGAGAGAAAGGAAAACAAAAGATCTCTCATTACTTCCTCTCCTACAACAATTAGTAAATGCTATTTTATCCAATAGTAAATTTGCAGAGAGCAGACTGGTTTTATGTCTTGTAATAAGATAACCAAATTAGCAGCATTAATAAGTAACATTAGTATCAAATATATCTTCCTACTTTTTACACTGCACAAAATCTCAAAAAGCTGTTTTAAAAAAAAGATACCAAGAAAATAGTAAATTGATGAAATCCTAAATCAGGTTCAGAAATTTTTGCAAACCATATGTATTATTCCAGTGACACAAAATAAATGTTTTTAAAGTCACCTTTAAGTGATTTCTGGCATTTAATAGCACCTTTTATGGAGCATTAAGACCTCATGCCTATAAGCATCTATAATAACAGAGCTACAGATAAGTCAAATTTCACTGATTTCCAAGGGAATGATGCCTTGGATCTTTCAGAAAGAGCTGAAGGGCTAAGCTCCAAGACAGCTAAAACAGGATATGAGAAAACCTGTAAAAGAGGGGTGGAGGGGGGAAGAACTGTTTGACCCTGAGAGATCTTGCTCTTTTGATTAACACATACACACAGGAAAATGAAGTAGTGGCGGAGGGAAGAAGAAAAGTCAGAGAAACTAAATATAATTGTTTTGGAAGGGTGCCAAACTTCACAAATTACCAGTTGCCAGTCTGTACCCAATACTGACATTAAACTGTCAATCGTTCTCTAAAAACTATTTTGCCCATAAATTAGTAACACAGTCACTATTTTTAAATCACCTGCAGGTAAAAGTTAAGTTTACCAAAGAAAAATTGATGGCCAAAAACAGTAACTTTTTTTAGCTGCACTATAAATGAGCAAATGAGCACTAACNAGTTCAAGTTAAAAGTTTCTTATTCCAGGCAACCTCTTCCAGCCAAGCATCAGTAATTCTAGATCAGGGAGTTAAACTCTCACAGGACTTTTTCAGTATTCTGCAAAAGTTGCTACAGAACCCAGCTGAGTAAAAACACCATTACAACTTCTGCAACATAGATTTTTAGCATTCTGTGGATTTCGTTTTGCAATTAAGTTTTTAAAAAACTCTTCTAAGTGGACTGTCAAGCACCTTATTATAAAGTTCAAAATTACTCTCCAACATAGCCATAGAAGTGCTGTGTGATTTGCATTTCTATGTTTGAGTACTTGAGCAGTTTCAGAAATCTGAATTTAATGGATGTGCACCAGCTAGAAAGGGGCACAAACTAATCCAAACAGAACTCGCTGGGGCCTCCCCTCTCCCAAACTCACAGACCTGGACTTCAAGCCTCAGTTTGGTACTTTGCTCTTGTCAGCAATGTTTATGTTTAAGGTTGCATTCGGCAAGTGCCAGGTTGAGAAATATGAAGATTCTTACCTTTGCAGTGTCTTTAAAAAATTTATAAGAATACAGAGCAGATTAGGCCATGTTTCTGTTGCTTGCCTCTCATTTGCTGTCAGCTGTCAGCAAAATGAACAGTCAAAAGCCTCTGGAGCAGGCTGGTATTCGTCAGCTAGACTTGAATTTCCAGTTCTTTTACATTGCTGTCTATTTTCCTCCATTAGGTTAGCCTGTCCTACCCTGGTATCAGATTACAGGGAGCCAACATTTATAGCACCTTGCAAAACAGTCGAATGTATCACATACCTAAGTCTGCCTATACCTGTTGCCCTCAATGCTTAACCCTTTCTACCAACAGGAGAAATGTTTATTCTGAGTTAAGACTGTTATCACCTACAAAACATTTGCAGCAGAGGAGTAGTTTTTCCTTCTTACCTGACAGCTACAGGATGGAGTGAGATTTCATTTTAGGAACTGTGGAACACAGGCAGGCTACCAAGAACAGAGGCTCCAAGATACCCACAGGAACAAACCTGCACCTGCAGACCCTACCTTCAACAAGAACCCTAGTCTGGAAGCACTTGGTGCTTATCTCTGCAGGTCTAAGAAACCCCAATCCCCATTCTGGGTTTGAGACCATGTAAATTCACTGATTGCTTGCCTCCCCTCAGACCCTGCTGCTAGAGCAGGAGGCTGGCAGGCGTGTTCTCAGCAGGTAACCGGAATGGCGCAAGGAGATGGTGCTTCTAGCCCACGGCTCTCCCAGCAGCACTGCCTTCCTTCTGCCCAGCCAGGATATGGTGCTGCCCTGGGCATGGCTGCTCCACCAGCTCCCCGATGCCTTTTAGCCCAACTTCCCTTTCTGAAAGGTGTCCTGCTAACCCTATTCCCACAGACTAGGGTCTACAATTCAGACAGTGGCAAGTCAAACCCTGCAATGCTGAAACAAAAGGAGCAGCGATTTCCCTCTTTACACAAGATGCATGGCCATCCCACGGCCATCAGCTGCAGTGGTAGTGCTTCAGAGGACTACACAAAGTATTTTATGTGCTCTTGTATGACAGGTACCTTAGCTTTCCCACAGGCTCATCATGCATCTTGGACTCAGACAGAGTTTTAATAAATTAATATGTATATTCTTACAACTCGTCCAGGGTTGTTCAGGCATCCTCCTTCTTGGGACCAGTGGTCCATTTTGTTAAAGCTCAGAACACAGGGTGATATACATTACACTCTTACAAGCAAGCTAACTCAAGAGAGCAGAGATGAAACACACAAGAAGAACTTTAATTACATGCTGCTTTAACTTAAATCTTTCCTTAAGTGACTTTTACTCCTTTAGATAAGAATCACAGACCCAATCAAGGCAAAGGCAAAAATAAATGGCTAAGAAGGCTTGTAATGAGAAACAGTACAGGCCATACCACAAAGCACAGCAACTAACACTTACCTATAAGCTGCTCTAACTCAGCACTAGACAAGCATTTTGGTCTTTGAGAGATTCTATTCATTTACAAGAACACTTTTATTTATATTTAAATTAGCACTGTGGTTAACAATGACACGTGAGTAAAATATAGATACATATTTCAGTCTTATTTATAATGCTTATCAGTTAAAACATGTTTTTGCAAACCATGCCTGAAGCTTTTTAATCTACTTGCCACAAAGATCCTCATTTAACTTTACCCATAAATATAAGAAATTAAGTACTCAGTCAAGCATTTCCAATGGTTATACCACAGGAATTCACCAGTGAGAACTTTTGCACCAGGCAAGAAGTCATCTGTTTTCTCCAATCTGTAACCTATACAGTGCCACAATACACACCTTCCCTAAACATCCCTAAAGGTCCATTTTGTCATCCATTTGGTCACAACAATTGAGATTACTTATTTTCAGAAATTTTTTCTGAAAAAGTCTGATGAGTGAACTTAGGCAAGCAGTATTGTGAATTTTTTGGTTTTAAGGGCTTGGAGAATCCATCACTATTCCTAACACATGCAGGGATTTTACACATGAGGTTGGGACAGGAGAGACAAATCTCCATCAACAAATCTCTTGGAAAAATTAAGGCACACCTACTGTCAAAATCACAAAGCTGATACTTGCACTGATCTTTCATATAGATTCAGCTGCACAGAGGGAAGCCAGAGCCGTCAGACTTCTGAACTCCCTCCCACTAACCTCCAAGTCTGACTAGTTTGAGGAAGTCTTTTTCACTGTTTGTCTTTTCTAATTGTCTGGAGTTTTTTAGCACAAGAACATTCAATTTAATTTTTGGCTTTAAAAGGTTTTTTATGGTAGCTCAGAAAGCATTTATGTAGGCCAGAGTAGATCTGGTCTCTTAAACAAGACACCAAAACAAACCACATCTTTAAGAGTCTCCCAAGGCAAGACATTTGTTGCTCCTTTCTGAGGTGAAATATTCTGTCTGATTTCCAGGGTATGGTAATTTACAGATCACTGTAGCTGCAACTCACATATCCTCTAAAGCCTAACAAAACAAAACAAAACAAAACAAAACAAAAAAAAATTTGAAATTTACTGAAAATTATAGACTGAGAGACATAAGCTTTTAAATTTGAAGGTAGAAGGGTGAAGGCTGATTTGGGTTGGAAGGCTGTAACTGTATATTTTCCCTCAGCATGAGTCACAGCTCTGAGCCAGGATGCGCTTTCTGCATGGAAAATTTGTACCGGTGTCACAGCTCACCAGAGAGAAAGACAAGAAGGAACAAAATACTCCAGATATTCCCAAGTAAAAAACAATAGGTAAGATCTGTGCCATGCAGGAAAGGGAGCAAAGTCACCCGCTGACTAGTCTGCTCTGAACTCAAGGAATACTTTCAAAACATTAGCTTAAATCTGAACTTGAGATTGGATACAACTTTAAGAAAGTACCAACACACACACAGAATGGAGGGACATGGAGGGAGGGACATGGTCTTGGTTAGAAAATGTGAGTATTACATAGCCAGAGGGACTTCAAAAAAAAAAGGGGAAAAACCCCAAACCAACAAAACCCAGACCTTAGGCTCTTGCTGTAACTTGTTTGGTACACAAACCACCTTGTTACTAGACAGCCAACTACTTACGGGTGGGGAGCACACAGCACAAAGAGTTCTATGTGCAGGTTATACCAATAATCTCAGCAGACACACTGAGTATCTCCCCATTGTACGTGGAAAAAAGCAACACAATTCACCTGTCTCTAAACCTTCCAGAGACGACTCCTCCAGCCCTGCAGAGAAGCTGTAGGTTTGAGCTTTTTATGTCCAATCTTGGTCATCATCTTTCTTTCATTCTCCCTACTAGCATCTTCAGCATTACTCACTTGATATGCTTTAAGAATAACATTTTGAGAGGCAAATGCTTCTACACTGTTCTTATTTCCCTCTTGCATATGTTTGTCTCATTTCAGCCAGCTTTTCAAAAGGTAATCATTACCTTTCAGGTTCCAAGTCAGAAATTCACTCAACTGTGCTGTTTTCACGGAATCACAGAACTGTGGGCTCCCAGGAAAGCAGAGCAGAGGGGCAGAATCATACCCCTCACCCTGCTGGCCACACTGCTTTTGATGCAGCACAGGATACAATTGGCTTTCAGGGCTGCAAGCGCACGTTGTTGGGTCATGTCCAGCTTTTCATCCACCAGTCCCTGGACTTGGAGTATGATGGTGTCTTTGCTTCTCAATCCTGCACAGTAAGAGTCCTGAAACAAATGCCTTTTTAAAAACAATGCCCTTCAATTCTTTGCTCAGTATTGCCCTTCCCCAGAAGCTGCTGCTGGGTTAAATCAATGAGATGCTGAGGACTGCCTGAATTGAAGAAGCAGCATTAACAGTATGAAGAGTACAGACGTTTCTGCCATACTGAACATCTATCCAGGACATAACATGTTACAGACCCAAGTAATTTAAATGTCTGCAGAAAAAAAATCTTAGTTAAAGAGCCAAGCAGAGAATATCTAAAATCATGCCTTTAAAACCTCCTTGAGGTGAGAGACTGCTTACACAGTTGTAGTGGAGAAGAACATTCACTCAAGACATAATTAAAAGTTAGCTTTTTGGGCCTCTAAGCTCCCAATTTTAATGCACTCTGAAATGCAATATATTCATTAAGGTTATTCTAAAAATGCATATGCTTCATGATGTTTAGCATAATTACAATAATAAATACATTAACTTGAAGCTATGCAGAATAAGACAGAAACTAATGTTCCCATGCCATTTGTACATTTTTCTTTTCACAGATCAGGGTAGCCTAAACTCATGTTTTAAACTATTTGCATGGGGTAGGATTAAGAAGGGAGACTATTAGTCTGGGGAATTTCAAACTATTGAACTTGACTATTAAGAGAATATAAATTATCTTCTGATTTCTTGTTAGACTAACAATTCCCACCACAGGGATTCAAACAGTGACAAAGCACAACTTAAAGATCAACAAGATTAAAATAAAAAAGCAAAAAGATTTTTCTTAAGAGTGTTATGGAAAAGGAACAGGGTCTGCAAAGGTCCCTCCAGGGAAGGCAGTGTCTGGACAGGCCAGTATTTCTCATTTCGTAACGTCTGGGGAAGTGTACACTGAAGTCACTCTCATATGAGCACACACCTGCTCCTGGGAGACACAGAAACTCACTGCTAATGAAATGAACTTGACACAGAATTTATGAGTGTTGCATGAAAACACCTACAGAACCAGTGTATTCTGGAAACTTTCAGAGCTCCCACAAACCAGGAGTAGAGAAATTCAAGCCTCACTTCTTCCTCATTTCATCATTCAAGTTCCCATGTCTTCTGCAGAACCAAATAAGGCATCAGAGGAGGCTGCTGCGCATGTGCCTGTGCCATCCAGCTGCAGCCCCCACCACTGGGCTCTGTGAGCCAGCCTGACTTCCCAGCTGTCAGGGAAGCAAGGCAGCAGGCAGGATTGGAGGGGGAACCAAATCACCTGGGGAAAATGCAAAATTGCCCCATCACCTTGTGCTGAGTTGTGTGCCCAACTTGGTCTCATTCTGCAAAAGGAAGCAGCACAATCTCACTGCAGCCAGTGACTCACAAACCTGGGGACCTCTTTCTACCTCCCCTCGGCTCTGCAAAGTGAGTAATACAGGTATTTAGGTATTTCAGCATGCACTTGAGAGGGGTCTGTCAGGCATTGCCTGAATGGGGTGATTGCACAAGTCCACTCATGCTTCCCAAAAGAGAAACACTTACAGTGTCATACAAAGAAGGGGAATTGAGGAGACATATTTCTCCTACAGCAGCTTTTCCTCACTTTAACCCACAAGGATAAGATTGTTCCTACCTTTCCTTCATTCTCAGAACCTCTAATGCTTCCATAAGAAAGGACTGAGTTTGTTTTAAGTTTTCCACATAATGAATGGGAGCAAAGGTAGGTTGCATCTCCTGAAGATGAAAGGTCCTTCCTTGGGTCATGTCTGACTTCTCAAAATTATCAGGAGTTGATGTAGGCTCCGATGCAGACAACCAGAAAATGGTTTGGACTGCAAAGGACCTTCAATGATCTTTGAAGTCCAACCCCGCTGCCAGAAGCAGGGACATCTGTCACTAGATCACATTGCTCACGGCACCATCCAACCTAAGCTTGAACACTTCCAGGGCTAGGGCATCCACAACCTCTCTGCGCAACCTCTGCCAGTGCCTCTCCACCCTCATTATCAAAAATGTCTTCCTTATGTCCAATCTAAATCTGTGCTCTTTCAGTCAAAAACCATTGTCCCTTTTCCTGGCACTAAAGGACTTGGTAAAAGGTCTCTATCCTTCTTATAAGTCCCACTTATACACTGAAAGGCTGCAACAAGATCTCCCTGGAGGCTTCTCTTTCTGGGCTGAATAACTCTCTTAGACTTTCTTTACAGGATAGCTGTTCCAGCCCTCTGACAATTTTCATTTAGGTCTCTGGGAAAACAAACATTCCAGCTTTTCTTGCAGCACCACAGCCTCATCACGCAAGAAGCTCCTCAGTAGACATCATCTCTGTTATGAAAACCCACAAATTATCATAGGAACCAGAGGCAGAATGTTTTCTTATGTATCACTTCTAACCTACCCTTCCCTCTCCCAGTACAACATTCAACCCATACAGAGTCAGGAGGAAAGAAAAAAAAGAAAAAAAAAAAAAAGAAAAAAGTGAAAAAAGAAAAAAAATAGCAACGCGCTCTACACCACAAACCAAACAAAACCCAAACAAACAAAAAAGCAAAAACAAAAAACCCAATGAAACAAACAAACAACTATACAAAGCCCCCCACAATAAAGAACTAACAAAAACCCAAACAAACAAAAAAAGCAAAAGAAGAAAACACAAGGGAAAGCTGTGTGGTAGCTGGAAGATGAACTAGTACAATAAACTAGGTAATGCAGAGACAGGCGGCTTTACATAGTTTCTAATCCATCCTTTAATTTATCCTCCAGCCTCCTTTGTTTTTCTCATTTCTGCTGTCTAACATTTCATCTGCTTCTGTGAAGTCTCAGTGGTTTACTGTGATCATAGATACAATGAAATAATATCAGAATTGTGTGGGGGTGGGTAAAAACCCCCAAATCTATGCCTTTTTTCAAGATGCCATTCACTTCAAGCGGTTTGTGGAGGTTTTACTATGTGCCCTGTGCCCCAGGGCTTGTGCCCTGTTTGTCTCTTTCCTTTCTCAAACATGACAGTACTGAGAACAACAGTGCTCAAAACCTGAAAGGGAGAAAGGCCAGCAGAATCATCCTGCCGCTGTGGAAGGCTTCCAGTGCAGCTATGTTAGAAATGCGAGAGCTGGTGCCTTTCACAGAAGCAAAATGCCGAGTTTTGCCCTTGTGTTGCTGGCTCCTGGCCCTGCAGAAGCCCGGGGGAGCAGGAGTTCAGAGCGGTGCCTGCCTCTGTGAGCGCAGCTCTTCGGTGTGTGCAAAACCTCTCATGCGGGCTGCCATGCAGAGCGCCCCACAGCCCAACACAAGGCAGGAGAAAAAGCCTAAACCAACAGCAACAAAAAATCCCCAAACCCCCTACACATCCAATCTCACTGCCCCTACAACTCTTCTACTCTTCCCTACCCTGAGGAATGTGCCCTTCAGGCTGAGACCTTGTATTTTAAAGAGCATATAGTACAGAAACTTTTTATCACGTGGCAAAGACATCCCTACTCAATGCTGGCTAGTCAACAAACATACAGTTTAAGAGAAAAAAACCAATATTCTGGGAGCTATGCTGTCACATGAGGAAGAAAAGATCACCAAATGAGACAAAAAGGCTGAAACATATGCACAGTTTCAGTTCTAAAATAATTTTGATGTGCAGAGTACTCGGTTCTCTAAAATGTGATATTGGGGTAGGTACTACTAGAGTTCTAGTTTCAGTAAATTAATTCTATTGCAATAACTTCATATCTTCAGAAATCATGCAACCTACATTAAAAAATTACATCATTTACAAGATGAGGTTTTATGTGCTTTTTCTGTGCACTTCTAACAAGCTGTTTAACTGAAAGCCAGAGCCGTCTCAAAACCGCAAGTGTATTGAGACGAAAAAATTAATAATTAAAAAGAAAAAAAAAAAACACTCCAAAGATCACAGATTTTACAATAAAAACTGGTCAGGAAATGTGGTAATTACCTGCCCAGAAAGATATTCATGAAATTGCACAACTTGAGGCTCAACCTGCCCATTTCTCAGATGCATTTAAAAACTCCCACACTGGTAGGTGTGGAAAACCAAATACTGGACCTCAGTTCTTGCTGTGTTAGGATAACTCCCATGGTTACTCTCTTACAATTCACGCTTCGGGAGTTCAAGTCCTGCTTTCTGTTGAGCTAAACAAACCCTGATCCTCACTCCCAGGTGCCTAAAGAAGGGGCTTGGAGGGCCAGCAAGGCCCCAGGGGCAGGGAGCGTGGCGCTAGAAGAGAGTTGGTTACACGATGGCTGCCGGGGGCGGCGGCGGCGTTGTCACCTCTGGCGCATCTGCTGCCCTGCTCGTGGTTTAACCGACAGGAAGCGCAGCCCGAGATACCCGGCCCAGCCACCAGCGCTTCCTGCCCACGCCGTGGCCACTCGTGAGGAGCAGAGGCTCTGTGACACCTTCTGAAGAAACAGGAAAAAAAAATGAAGTAAATTAGGCCCACATGCACAAAGCCAGCCAGATGGATGGATAAAGAAGCAAACAGGTCAAGCGTATTGAAATGTGGCCCCAGAAGGCCACCAAAGCAGTGTACAAAACACTGGTGGCACGTTCTCATCTAACAGGGCCCAGGACAACAGGCAGGCCAGCTGCGGAGGTTTTTGAGTCTGGTCTTCCTCAACCAGGCTTGTACACCACCAAGAAACCAAGTAATTTTATTGAACAGATGAGATCTTTTAAGATTCTTTCTGAAATCTTCAGATGTGAACCACAACCAGTGGCAAAAAACCCATTGCCAAATACAGTACCAACCTTTTCTACGATCACCCTGTCCTAAAAATGGGGACAGGTTAACAATCTACAGGGCTTTTCCAACACTAATACCTAAAGTAACACACCTATTAGTCTACTGCAAAATAGAAACCCTGAAGAAGCATTTGGTACCCACATGGTAAGCACAAAAACCAACTGCTAGACAAAGCAGAACTTCAGTGAAAAGAAGAAACTCCAGCACACTTATAACTTCTACAGCATCTATATGTGAAGCAATATGCTATACTCAGCCCCTCTGACCCTCTGTAAGTTGTCTTCTGTTCAGTATTAGATTTCCCCATAATATCATCTGTCAGAAAACATCACCTCTTTAGTCAGCCTAAAAACTGTATTTTCAGGCAGGATGAGAAATTATTAAGATGGCCTCATATCCTTTCTCCATCAAGGGCCAAATGGTGGTATAAAACAGAGGAAAACCAATTTTGTGCTGTTATCTGCAAGGTTGCCAATTAAAGGAACAGAAGACACATCAGTCATGTAATTAAGTTGGGAAATATATCAACCAGTAGATATTTAGTTGATTTAACACTATCATGTACTGCTGTAGTCTAGGAGAATTTTCTGCATAAACCTAAAAGCAGTAGACATCTTCATTGGATTTCAAGGAGTATCTGACATATCTTACCCTTCACGGAACCAAGGTGCTCCATCCTAACATGGTCTCTGTCCCCATCCCAAAACAGTTCAGAACAAAAACGCCTTCATTTGGTGACTGGCACTCTTAGTAGAACAGCCACCTCAAAGTCAGACGTTTGCAACTCCCTGAAGAAGAACAGGGTCCAAACTCTCGTCATTTCTAACTCAGAAACATTTTCCTCAACTGGGTTACTCCAATACAGCATATTTCGTCCCTGGCTTTCATGTACTCCCACATGAACTCTGTGACCACCTGGGTTATTCCACAGAACCACAGGTACACCCTGCCCCAAAAGACAAGAATACATCACTCCATGTCACTGAACACTTGACCCCTTCATGCCTTGGAAATCAGAACGAAAGCCCAAAACTAGGACCCATCAGACACTAAGAGAACATTTGCTTCGGCAGAATTTCTGACATCCACTTAACACACAGGTCCCACCCTTGACAAGTACTCAAGTAATCCCAAGCAGCCAACAAATTTAAAAAAAAAAAAAAAAAGCTACAAAAAGCAATGTTTGCTCAAAAGCCTTTCTGAACAAAAAAGCCTTGCAGCATGAACTGAACCTTACTAAATTTTGCTGGATTGGCAAAAGGAGAACTGAAATTTTAAAAAGTATTTTCCATCTCAGATTCCAACAATACTATGTAGCCAACAGCATTTTGCAGATTTGCTTCTTAGTTCGTAAGTCACGTTGGTCATATCTTGCAACACGTACTGGCAGGATTCAATGTTTTCCTAAGAAAACTGGGGTGGCAGATGCTGACACTGGTCCAGAAATGGTTTGCTCTCAAGCTGGATATTCTTTTTAACCCTGAAAGTTCATCTGTGTTCTGCTACAGAACAACAGATTTTATCACAGCAAACATTTCAAAATTCTCCTACATATTTATTTTCATGGTGTATTACTACAGTACTAGCTCTAAGCATAACAAACAAAAAAAGTAATATTTACATGCAAATTCATATCCATTATATGAATTATAGATTATTAACTCAGACATTTAATGTAAGAAGCATAGGGCTAATATAAGAGGGGGAAGGGAATGTTCATTAATAAATTATTTTGAGGAACTTTAAAATTATTTAAGTTTCCAAGCTCTGTATAGTTGAAGCAAAAATGCAAAGGTCAGTGTTGTGGTATTTACATTTATAAAAGCAAAACAAAAATCAGGATGACTTAATCCTAAAAGATGGAAAATTTACTCCTCGAGACTGTTGCTGCATGGCATCAGCAATGTACCCACATGCTCCTGAATTTCTTCTTCTGACTCAGTTACAGCTAACACGGGAGGAGTGGTCTCCACAGAAGGGCTTTTCCAGCAGAACAGCCATGAGTCAACTTGCCTCATGTCTCTGCACCTAACAGCCCAACTGCCTCGCTCCGGTGTGTTTTTTGGGAAGGTAAGAGGGACCACACCTCATCAAAGCACTGTGAAAAGAGAGGCGCAAAAGCGAAACCAAGCTGACTGACAACCGCTGACCAGGTTCCCCAGACAGAAAGAAAGAAACTGCCCCCATGGATGTCTACTGGTTTTAACTGGCTCCAGCAGAGGGGAACATGATTTTTAATTCTACCGTATCCCTTTAATAAACACCCCAAAGAAGACATTTTCCAGATAACTGAGGAATTTTTTACAGTGTTGACTTACCAAGCAGAGCACAATAACCAGCTATTCTGTTTGCACTATAAGGCAGTACAGTGCAATGAGTTAATAATTTATCATGGCATTGCTCTTGGCAACTGACTATAATCAACTTCTAAAATTCTTCCTCATTCTTGCATTTTTAGTCTCAGCAAGAATATGGCACCCTTAGAACCTCAGTCCTACCAGAACACTTCTTAGCTGAGGTAAGAGGTTTAATCTTCTTGAACACCTGCTTTCCTTCTGGATTGTTCAGGCTCAGAGCAAAGGTCATCATTTCATTTCAATAACCTGATTTAGCAGACAGGAATAACTAACATATTTTTAAACAAAGCAAGAAGTTAACATTCTTTCAAAACTGCAGCAATGCAGTTCTCATCCCTGAGTTTCCTTCCCCTTCTTCTCATAGAATTAAAAAGAACAAAAAAGCCCAAGCTTCTGCCTTCACCAAAAGCTTTTATTTGCACGTGATCCCAAACAAAAAGGAAACACCTTTTCCTCCCATTTTACATTACCTAGACTTATGCCTTTACATAAATTTGGGAAATACTTAATTTATTAGTTAACACATTCTTCCCCTCAATCAGAAGCATCCAACTGTGGTGTTCAGATACTTCATTGGAAAAGAAGTTTTGATGTGACATGTAGAAGAGAGTTAAGTCAATCATCCTAATTATCACTTTGCTGAAGCATTGGCCATGAAGTGTGGTCCTTTTCCAAGGACAACTGTGCTACTTCGTCCTTCCCCTTATTGCTCAACCCCAGCTCTTAAAAACTCCACAGCTCCACCACTCTGAAATCAATCCCTAACCTGGTTCAGTCAACCAGCCCAGCAACTTCTGACTTGCCAACTTGGCTCATTTTGGCTAAACCAGATAAGGAAAAGGTTGCTCTCACAAACAGCTTGGACTGTGGATAGGAGGGGAAGGCAATAAAGCACTAGGAAACAATCCATGCTGTCAGCGAGAAAAAATGAGGATGGCAGTCCTCAAGCAGCTGGTTGAGTGCTCCTGCCAAGAAAACATCCAGGAATGACTATGCCCACCTCTGACTGTTTCGCTAAAGGCACATTTTAAATTAAATTAGACTGCTGCAGGTTCGCATGCTCACAAAAACATTGGTCTAGAGTTTAGACTGCAACTTTACCTCAAGTAATACAGCTTTACTGTCGAGTCTTACCTAAGGGCAAGCTAAGGGCCTGAGCAGATGCTAAATGAGCTGTTTAAGGATTTACAACCCATCACCTCCATGGGAGTTCACTATCCGAGTAAAACTTGCTCAGCCCAAACCTCCCTCCTGTGCTCCAGGGCACATCCACACAAACCACTGCTGCATGGGTTTAATGGGATGTGCCACCAAGCCAGCAGCGAAGTTACACATGCTGCCTTCACTTATGAGTGAAAAAGCACTTATGAGTGAAAAAGCAGTGTGAGGCTGAAGCACCTTCAGCGTGCACCTAAGCTCTGTAAGCACAGGGTCTGTGAAAACACCGGAGCCTGCATCATGGCAGTAGCATCATTCTCCCATCTATTTAATAAATACCAGGCTTGTTCATGACAGACAATGTAACAGGTTCTCCGAAGGCAGTCTCTGTCAGAAAGAAATTTTCTCCACACAGTAGAGGTTTCATCCCACCTAGAGATCTTCATTTCAGGCAGCAAAAATGAACCCACCAAACTTCACACTGATTTTTTTCTATTTGCTTTTATTACTGCTGTGTTGCATCTATGCAGCATGCATGCATCAGTAGTCCTGCGCTTCCTCTCTCAAGGCAATGGGATTTTACCCAGCTACCTATTTGCAAGTAATAACTGCTACCATCTCTCCCCTCAAATGCACAGATTTCACATCATCATATATCAATAAATGTCATCACAGCTTTTCTGTTTATGAAGTCTAAAAGTACAAATTAACAAAATGCTTCTGAAGCCACCTGAACACATGGCACTTGTAAGAGACACTTTAAACATTACAAACACCAGAATCTAGACACAAAATATACCCTTCCAGCTACATTGCTTCAAAAGTACTAAACCTTTTTCTGAAAATACCCCTGCTATAATTAAAAAAAACCAAAACCAAACATTTGCAAGCTCTTATTTTGTAGTTTGGCAAAAGTTTTTTCAATATTTCTTACTGTTGAGAATTATTTCTAGTCCAGTACCACTGAAATGAGATTTAATACATGTCATTTGAAGGACCATACTAAAAGACAATTAGGTCTTTACAAATACAAATGGTAGAATGTTGCATTACGTCAAGCATTCATAATCAGATACATGTTTTTCAAAAGTGCCCAAACAGGAAAATATTCTGCCAAAAGTAACTTTCTTTCTGCTTTTTTTCTCCGGAAATTCCTTCATAGTCCATATTAAATGGTCTAAATTAATGGTTTCTGTATAAGAATCATAAAACAGTTTTTGTTAGAAGAGACCTTTAAAGGTCATCTAGTCCACCCCCCTACTGTGAGCAGGGACATCCTCAACTAGATCAGGTTGCTCAGATTACAGTCTGCTTAGACAAATTAAAACTGTGTTTCACTTAGTTGCTTCAAAAGCAACTTATTTCATTGTTACTTTGAACTGATACTAAAAGAAATACACTTTTTTCACCGAAAAAGACCAGCACTTTTGAAAATGCTGCAAGCCATCCTCAGCAAACTTCAGACTGTTTTTCAACACAGAAAGTTTCATTTTCATTCATATGACTAAACCATCTCTTTTCTGTAAAGAAAAAAGGTCCCCAAATAGACACTTCCTCTCTAGAGTTCCTTCTTTTCTCTTTTTGAAATAAACATTAGTGGGTCTTTTTTAAAAAAACCTGAACCAACAGGATGGCCTCTGAATAGCTCACCACCGAGGGTACCTGGAGCCTTTTGCTGGGCTCACATAGCTCTCAACAAGGCGGTTTGGAGGCACCACAAGACAGGGAAGTGAATTCTTGCAACGTGTGCAGTTTGCAACCCATTGCCCTCCACGGCCTGTAAGCTTCACAATTATTTTCTTGATAACTAATGCTCTCATTTGCATGCTTAATTTACAGACATTGGGACAAATGCTTGAATAGCTACAGAGAGTAAATAGTTTACAAAGGCTCTAGAGATGAGGGAATGACAGCACAAAACAGAAAATGCATCAAGAGGATGTGAGTGGATAATGTAACCAGCACCTCCGAGGACAATGCCAGGCAATTTTGTCATCAGCAGACAATGTGCAAGCCCTGGTGCCTTCAAGACATGGTTTTCATGAAAGCTTTTCCTAAGAGGGTCATCTTCTGGTTGGAAAGGCAGCCTCCACTAAAAACAAACCATGTCATCACATCCTTGGGAAACTATTCTTGTTAGCTCCAAAATTATGTAGGGCAGCACGTGTAGCAGGCACAAAGAGAAGGAAACTGACAGTGTCCTTGTCAACTTGCTTTTAACTTGAAATTGGAAGGGCAAGTTAAACATTAATTTTCTGACAATGGTCAGCACCGGGTATAACAAATTCTAACTGTAGTTTCATAATCGTATTTTGCTGCTTCTTTCCCTAGCTGCAACTTAAAACTGAATAAACACTAAGATAACTGAAAACTGGAGAACAGCAGAAGTGACTTGATACAAAGCTCAGAAGAGCAAATTAGTTTTCTTCTAATCTGTCAGCTTTATTCACTCTGTCAAAGGATCTCATGAAAAACACGAGTAGCTCTAGAGGAACATACAGCATGACAAAACAGTATATGCAACCACAAGAAGTAAAAATTATTCTTTCTCTCAAGAGCAGACAAAAATTTGAATCATCCAAGCTCACCTCTTCCTTCCAGCACAGAAACTCAAGAGCTGTGTGGCATGACATTTATACTGAGCCCACTTCAGAAGTCAAGCCACCACCATGCAAGGAGGTGAAGGAAATGCGGAAGGAGCTCACAAGTGAAGCGATGAATCCGTTAGTACACTAATGGCAATGTTCAAGAAGTACGGCACATTCCCCTCAAAACAAAAAATGTATTTGGTAAATTCACACAGAAATGTTGATGATGAGTTAAATATAGGGTGTTCTAGAAATAGACTAAAATGTCTAATTATAGATGAAGACAGTGACATTCAATCCATCCCAAAGCAACTCTTTCCCACAGTTTCCAACTTAGGTACTTAGCATGCCCATTCCTAGCAAATTATCCTAACCATAATATCTTTTCCCCCAATACAGAGAGAAATAATTTTTACAGGCAAATTTAGGAATTTGAGGTTCTTTCCAGGCTAACAAAACTACTATCAGTTTCACATTCAAGCCTGCTTGAACCTAGTACAAACTCACACATGACACAAGAGAAGTGATTTCTTTAAGGACAAAGAAATTACCTGAGCTCCAGCTCTCTGATTCAATGCTGAAGATGGCTGACAGGTAAGGTCTAAAGCACACCAAGGTAAGAATGCATAAACTTTGGTCCCTATCCAATGGGATCCTCTCAGCACAACCATTGACACAGTGAGAAGCTGAGAAGCTTTGCCAAAGGACAGGCTTATATTGAAGAATAAATCATTTTTACCTCTACACAGATTAGCCAGGTCAGGAAAGTGAAAATGTCTAGAGCCTTTCACACAGCTGCTGCAGACTTTTGATAAGCAAAAGACTTAAAATTCAGTATGTATAGACTCTGTCAACTACTTTATCTGCGAAGAAACACTTAGGTAAGATTTAAGAAAGCAAGATTTAAGAATGCAAATAATCTCTAAAACACGTCAGTGGCATTAAAATTATAAGCACCATAAATCACTGGCATATGGTAGCAAAGTTTCAGAGCTTATGGCACAGACTGTAACAAGGCTGGAAAGGTGAACTCCACCTCCTGCCACTCCTGTGCTGAATCACTGTGGTGGGGGAAAGTCCTTGCTCCTTCTCACACACCCAACAAAACTGCAGCGACTTACCAAAACTGTCAGTGAAAACAACAAAATCTGCGAGCAAAAGCTGAGAAATTCTTGCTAATACCTGCAAGAAGAGAAAGCTGTTTTGGAGATCAAAGTTTCTCCTCTAACACAGAGGGAAATCCTATCTTTTTCTTTCTTTTCTATCAGCTCACGGAGCATAGTCCTGCCACAGTTCCCTCCCTTGAATATGGCTGTGCTGAAATACACCTCATGTATTCAGCTCTTTTCATACATCAAGTGTCTAAAAAGTAACAGACACAGCTGAAGTATGAGTTTGCAGCATTCCTGAAACATCAGGCTATACCAGGCCAACAACAGCCTGCCTCTTTTTTTCCTTCTCATTTGAGGACCAAGTCCATGGATTTGACAATTCTAATATTCAATGGATAAGAAAAGAGCACATTAGAAAACCAACACTTCTGTAAAAGCAGGGATCTGGAAATAATGTTCATGCTAACTGGCATCTGTATGACACCACTGCCATGGCTCTCTTAACCATATAAACTCAATCCAAACTGAAAGATCCCTGCCTTGGTGGTCTGGGAGGGGGGTGGGGAAGATGGGGATTTTTTTTATTTTTTTTTTTTTGAGACAAACATGGACTTCAGCTATACAAAAACTAACACCATTTCTCTGTACCTTCTAATCCACTTCTCTGCCTTCTACATCTGTACAAGCTGTCATCCTGTCATCCCCAAGTCCTGGAAGGACTTTCAAATCACTTTTTCCTAGCTCCACCACTGTACCACAGATGCATCTGTAGCCCTGGCAAAGTTCTTGTACAGCAGCAAGAGAGACTGAACATGGCAGCTTTTGCCTTCAAGGAGGAACTGCTCCTCTGTGAAGCCCTGATCAAGAGAAAGTAGCAGCAGCCACTTACCCTTTAGAACACAAAAAGCCTTCTTCCCAAGATAAGCAGCTGCAGGTTGGGAGACAACTTAAAAAGACAAACTTAAAACCTCAAGTTTTTAGGGCTGGATGTCTCAAGAGGGTCTGGTGCAAAAGAAAGAAGAGGAGAAAAGAGATAAGGAAAGGGAGGGTCATGTTCTACCAGTTACAAGCAGAGAGCCTTAGGATCTGAAAATAAAAAGATAGAAGATGCAAATATATTTAAGAATTTTTCAGAAAAAAATTTCTATTACTCACTCAAAATATTTTTTTTTCAAGTGGTTCCTCTGTAATTTTCTCTGTGATTTTTCAACATGTAACAATGCACCAAATAAATCTCCCAAACACTTGCAAAACTTGTTGCTTTTAGAAGGGAAAAAAAAGCAAAATGTAAAACGAAAAGATAGTGCAAACACATCGTACTGTAAGATGCCAAAGGAAGATATGACAAGAGACAGCCTCACCCAAAACATGACCATTTACTTAATGGTTGCCTCCCTCTCTCTCGCTCTCCTGCAACTGATCACAGTACTAAGCAAGACTCCATTATTCTCAGATAAAGGCTCTAGACAGTAAATGAACCTGGAAAGTATTCCCCTGTGCACAACAGCTCAAGTGCTCTGTCATTTAATTTTCAGTAAGAAGATATCAAATTTGATTTCTCAAGTGACAGACAGAAATATACGGTCCAAAGTTATACACGCAGACAAAACTTCTAAAGAACATATTCATTCAACAGAGGTGGAAACACAGATTCTTTTTCAAAAACTTTGCTAGAGTTTATAAGTACATAATTAGGAAAATCAAGGTGGTTTCCATCCACTGAAAGTTTAAGAAGCAATTTAACGCACCACAATTACCTCCAAGATTTTCTTCCCCCATTACAGCTACCACTACGCCTATTTTCTAATTGGTCTACTATGTACACCATCACCATAACTTCCATTTCTTAATCATTTTCAGGAAAAGGTGAGTACCTGCACGCATAACAACTGAACTCCTTCTATTTTGAAACGTCACCGTGGCGGCTGCCGTTAATGGCTCTGTTTCGGCAGAAAGAGAACTTCACTTTTAAGGGCGCAGAGAATTATCCGTCTTTGAAGTGATATTTTAAATCTGCCATTTTAAAGTCACCACGGACCACAGCAGGCGAACAGCAGTAGAGCGAAGGTGTTCAAAGCCGCAGCGCTGATAGCCAGCACTTCGCCCGAATCGCTCTGGACCGTGCTCTGCTCCACGCTAGCCGAGTACAGGCACACGCAGGATCAGAATAAATAAAATACGTGTATTTTACAGTCCGCTGAGCGGCGGCTGGAGGGCTCCGACCGGCAGCCAGCCTGGCACCCCCGCACGCTTAAAAGAAGACAAAAGTATAAACCGCAGCAGAATTACAAACCAGCTGTCACACTTGTGCAGCGCGCTGCTCAGAGAAGCACAGCCGCGGTGCCCTTTGCCCGCAGCAACAGGCTCAGCTTCGGGCAGCTCACGGCGCTGCTGCCCCGAGACGTCCCTTTACTCACGGCCCAATTTATATTTCGCTTTTCCCTGGTGCTGCGCTTTTCCAGAAGTTCCCTGTTCCCCGCAGTTTCTCCCGACGGCTGCGGAGCGCTGTCCCGGGCGCGGCCGCACGTCGAGGCAGCGGCAGCCGCCGCCCGCAGCCCGGGGCGCCGCGTNGGCTCCGAACGACACGACACGCCCCGGGGCGGCGGCCGGCGCTCCGCCGGGCCCGGCCCGCAGGTGGCGGCGGGGTGCGGGGGGGGACGGGCCGGCGGCGGCCTCGTGACCCGCCCGGGCTCCGCTCGGCCCCGCTCCCTCGTGTGCCGGAGCGCCCGAGCCGCCCCGCGCCGTCCTGCTCCCGCCGCTGCCTCCGGTAATTACGAACCATCCCACCCCGCTCCTCTCCATGAGTAATAATTCACAGAGTCAATTAGGTTGGAAAAGACCTCTCAGATCATCGTGTCTGACCCATGACCAAACACCCGCCTGTCAACTAGACCGTGGCACCAAGTGCCACCTCCAGGGACGGTGACTCTGCCACCTCCTTAGGCAGCCCTTTCCAATGTCTAATCATCCCTTCTGTGATGAACTTCTTTCTAATATTCAATCTAAACCTCCCCTGACATGGTTTAAGACTGTGTTCCCTCATCCTAAATTAAATGAACAAACGCATTTCTGTGGAACATCTTATCTTTTTAACCAGTATCATGCTCACACCAAACTGGTTAACCCCTGAAAAAGAGTGAAACTTTGGAGGGCCAAAATGCTTGGGGAAATTTAGTTCAAGTGCAGCATGCAGTGGAGCACGGACAGACAGACAGCCAATGCCAGAGCCAGGGTTCCTGGGATTCCCTGTAAATTTCTGATACGCTCTTCATGCTCTTTAAAAAAACCCTTGCGCCTGGTAAACAACACGCTGAAAGCCGCCTGGCCCTCTGCAGTGTAGGTGCTTGGGACGGGCTCTGTGATCGCATGGAGCACGCTGAAAGGCCTGACAGAAGGGTAATCTTAAAAACGTGGTGCAGAGGGTGAGGACAGAGATACTTCCACCTTGTTTCTGTAGGACAGGGAAGCTCATACTCTTTTTGCAGGTTGGCACATGCAGTGGCTTTCCACAAACTCCCAGGAAGGCAGAGTCCCATGCAGTGCACTGGCCACAAGGGAAGGCACAGCACAGGGACCCAAATCACACAGCCAGCTGAGAGGGTGGAACAGCAGGACAAGGAGCTGGGAGGCGAGGAAGCAGCAGGAGCAACCTTGCAATGAGCAGGGAAGATGAGAGTAAGAAAAACCTGAAGCCACTTCTAGCAACACACTGAGATAAATTAAAATATATTTCAGGACAGCTCCCAGTAATAATTAACCAGTAGTCCCACAAGTTTTGTGCTGAATAAAACCCATAGTTTTATGGATATTAATATCTCCAACTACTGGTTCTGTTTAATTACCAAGAAAATTTTGGGGATACTTCCAAGTAATTGAGTCCTTATGACACCTGCATGGCACTTAAAAGCAAACCTGGGTCCCAATTTATTGTTTAAAGGGCAGTTACCCATGTATGATTTTATTAGATGTAGTTTACCATCCTGTTTTTGCAGCCTGCTTTAGTGGAAGATCTGAAAAAAGAAGCAGGAGCACACTTTTTATGACTTGTGGATTAAAAGTATCAATTAGAGCAGTACTAGAATATCTTTACTACAGCTCTTTATCAAAATATGACTCAATTTGTATTTCTCAGTTGAAAAAAGTCCATGAGGAGAAAACACAGTGTCGTTATTTTAGTCACTATGTATTTTCCACCTCTCTCAACAGATGCATATTCCTTCTCTCCAACAACTTAAGTCTAATCCAATCTTATATCTAAAAGCATTTGTTTCTTGTGCTGCAAAACCCTTTGTAAATCATGGGGCACAGAGGGGAGAAATCTGACCCAGGTGCACAGCAGTTACAAGAACTATAACATTGGCACAGGGAGAGCACCATTTTAATAATTAAAGAAAGTCTAATAGTTGTTTTAGAGAGGAAACAAACAACACATTCTTATCCAGGCAATCAATTAAATTGAAAAATCATTTTGTAGTGATGTATTAGCACAAGCTATGCAAACATTTTGCTGTTTCTGAGCTAAATGTGGAAGCAGTATTTTTTTAAAAAAGCACATGTAAAATGTAAATATATTTAGCAAGAGAGAATGCAGGTGGATGTTCATCCCTGGAACTGTATCAGGTTTCTTGCTAATTATAATTTTGGCCTGAAGAAGAAGTGACCTTGCCCATTGCTGGGATGAGTATTTCCACGAAACTTAGATCCCCATTTGCCCAAAAGACATAGCTAGACACTGACCAACAGCACAGCTTAAGCCAATTTAAACAGCTTTAGCCCTCCACTCCATCCCAGCCTTGCACTCCTCGCACTGAGCTACTCCCCCCACTGTTTCCCAGAGCAAATATTTGTGCAGCCGCACAGCGTGGCAGAGGGTGGAGCCCACCAGCAGAAAGGTTAAGGCTGCACAAATAAATAAATAAATAAATAAATATACAATTTTCACATTGCTGTTGGCCCCAGCTCCCAGAGAAACACATGCCAAATCATGTGCTCCACGGGGAGCAGCGCAGCACGGCAGGCTTGGGGTGGCAGAGACCTGGACGTGGCTCTTGCTTCTGCTGGCCTCAAGTGAGAAGCCAAGCAAGCTGCTTCTCCTCTCACACCCTGCTTTGGTAACCACCTCCCTCCTTCACAACTGGCTTTGAAAGCTACAGGTCTCCAAGGGCAGGATGAGATGGGCTGCCAGGAGGCACGAGAGCAGAACAAAGCAGCTCTCCTGCACAAGGGACAGCCTCAAACTCTGAAACCATGGAGGACACACCAGAATGATGTGCTCTGCAGGTATCCTGCCCCATCTGAAAGACATACTGTTTAGTCTCATAAAAACAAGCCAAAAGGAAGGTTTGTGACTGTGTTTAGCTTTCAGTTTTGAATGGGGGTTGGGGAGGAGACAATACCGTTTTGATGAAGGAAAGGGAGCAGAAAATTTATATCCAAAAATAATTAGGTTTTTATTTTTCTGCTACATTACACACAAGTTTACTACATGAGAAGTCCCCATTTAGGTGACACCCTGTGGTACCATTCCTAAAGCAGCTCAAGATGCTCTAACTCCTTTCCACTCTTGCAAGAGGAGATTCCACCATCCTGCTCCCAGCTCAGGCTCACACCTTTTACAGACTTGGGGCTTCATCAAACTCTGTCTCAAGACTGGATAAAAATCTGATTTCAGAAGCTTCTGGTTTGAACTTGTTTTTGTAGGATCCCAGTATCTCAAACTTTGCAAAATAGTTCATCTCAGGCGTCTCTGGAAGGGAAGGAAAAATTCCAACAATCCCATTCACAAGCACAGCCCTAAAGAATACCTCAGCAATGGATACACCCAACATGACACTGTGTGTGGAAGGACAACACTTGAACCACCTTCCACCCAAGTCTTAACACCCAAACTCCTGCACCTTCTTTTCTCCTTGTGTACCACACTAAGAAACACTAGTGGTGGTGCTATCACATTTTAATCCAATAAATATGATATGTATCTATCACAGTGTTACTGTCCTGGTACTTTGGGTTTGTGGGCTGGCACCTCCCATGGGGGTAAATGTAACATACAACACAGACTGACACTGCTGTGGGTTTCTAATGCTGCCAGATGCATAATGACCTAAATATTTACACATGGAGAAATTGAATCAGGAGATTATAAGGTCATTTACTCCTATGCCTAAAGGGAGTCTCTGCTAGGACTTTAGGCACAGAAAAATTCCTACCATTGTGTTATTTAAAAACTTAATTACAAATTCAGGCAATACACTTCTGATATTTTTAAGATAACTGTTTGCCATCAACAAACTTGCATTTTCAGAGATTTCCATAGAAAAGAATCTCAGAGAAGAAATGTGGATGACACCTGGAGAGTAGCCCATGCTGCTATCAGTTCTTAATTTGTAATTTAAAGGTATAGTTCAGTGATATTTTACTGCACACTGTGAAAGTAGAGCATAATGAATTTGAGAAAATACAGTCTACTTTTACATCTTCTGAAGTTCATCTTCTGAACTTTAGTTGAATTGTTGGAAAGGTGATAGTAAACAAAGAGCATATAAAAAGGCCACTATACCTTTCAAAAGTTGAGAGGGAAGGTATCCTGGCCATCTGTGTTTAATTAGAATCCTTCAGATAGTAAATGTCATCTTTCAAAATACATAAGGGAGTGTTTCTAAAGTCTATGGTAGCATAAGTCTCCAAAAATGATTCCTTGGTAGCAGAAAGGCTAGAAGGGTCTCTGAAATTAAATGGATTCACAAGCAAGCACCAGGCAGCTTCAACCTCATCCATTTTGTCCTTCCAACTGTGCCTCCAGTGTTTCCTACTGAAGGCAGATTTGGTAAAGATGATGCCTTTGCCAGCAGTACAGCCACATCCCACACAGCTACAAACCCCAGACCTTGTACAGCCTTGCACAAACCCTTCTTGGATCACCTCTAAGGTATTCCTAGGTCACATCCCAGCAATGGCAAGCCTCTAGGAAAACCTACTTTTCCTCACTCTTTCAAGTTCTTTCTTTTCTCCTTTTGTTACAGGTTTGCCTTTGCTGAGAAGTAATGCTTCTCAGTATTTCTGAGAATGGTTTAAAATCTGGGTATGTTCTCCTTTCTACTGACAAGCAAGCTGTGGAGGAAAACAATTGCAAAAATCCAGGTAGCAGAAACAGCTCTGACAGAGAATAATCTCTGATTCACTCTCAGCCAGAAACTACAGGCTCCAGCTTCTCCCTGGCACTTCATTACCAACCCCAATCACACTTTTCCCTTCCCATCCTCTCCTTGCACTAGTTCTGATCCATGTGGTACCTGTTAAGCCTTCCACTGATCCTACTAAATGCCTTACTGTGTGAGAAAGCTGACTAGGGCACATGGGGGAACGCTGGCTGCTCTTGAACTAGATCAGATTGTGATGAGCACTGCCAGCCAAGGACATCAGACCTCCCTCTGTGATAGTAATAACTACTACACTGGGCCAGCACTCAGGTAAATTTTTCACCCTAAGATTCACATGACTGCACAACAGTCACAAAACAAACAAACAAAAAAAACATTACTTGGGAATGCTACAGGCAGAGGGGAGGGACAGAGGTATTGCTTAACGCTTAACCCCTGGCTTGCTGACCTGAGCTAGCTCCTATTCTGTCCTCCCTCTGCACACTCCTTGCCCATTTGTTTCAGAAAGTTCACTGAAAGTTATTTAATGTCTTATAAATACCCCTGCCAGTAGGTGTGACAGAAGTCACACTTGTAAACCCCCAGCTCGAAGGCAAGTCATGCAAAGAAACAAAAATAGAGACAGGACAAATTTATACCCCATACTACTTCCCTCAATGAGCTTTAGACTCCACAAAAATCATGAAACAAAACGAGTTAAACCATGATCTGCAAATATTTGCAAAATATGATGCAATGTTACCAAGTTTTCCCAGGAGAAAAATGAGACATCGTCATGTGTCACCTAATGCTATTGGTAAGCACACTCAGACAGACATATAAGCTTTGGCATCCTAAAATTCAACTCATTTATAATTTACTAATTTCCAGTTCTTCATTCAGAGTCACTAAACTGATCCACAAGAAGGCCAACTTTTTTGAATGCCATCTGCAGAAACTGTTCCAGCACATACCCTACAAGAAACAAGGCAACTAACCAGAAGAAAGTGGACAGAGGAATGCATTTTATACCAACAAAGAGCTAACTCTATCTGGATTTACCTTTTTTTAAATCTAGAAAAGCTTCCTGTTTGAAAAGGCACAACCTGTTTCTGAAACAAGGTAGAAAATAGTATAATTCTAATTAAGGCCCAAGTACAGCTTTGTATTGTAAAGGCAATGCTATTTTCTATACAGAACACCTCACTACAACATACTTGCAACAAACAAAGCCAAAACAAACTCATTTTTGTTACTGAATTACTGAATATCCCAAGAGAACCAACAAGGGCATGGCAATATCATGTCTTTATTCCAAATTCTCACACAGTATGTGTATCAGCCCTGAAAATTCCTTCAAGATATACTTTAATAAAATACAAATCTGTACAATCCTGACTGCAGTAAGATTATGCTAGATCCTTAACTTTACAATTGAAATGATCAATTGTTGGTACAGCTGGTTTGAAAGACAAGTATTAGGTTGCCTTTCTATATCTACAGATTTGCACTCAAAGGTTTTAAGCAAATACAGACTTTGTGCAAGAAAGACACAAAGGTAAGGATTACAAGACACAAAGTAAAATTTGTAAATACTGATAAAATTCAAAAACATATGAATGAAAGAAAAGTCTAGACTTTCCAAGGATAAGAACCAATCTTTCCAGAAAGAAAGTCAGTTTTGATTCTTGAAGCAGAACAGCACACCCAACATCACCGCACAAGCTTCAGATCCCCCACTATTATACTCTTTCAGAGCTATGCTGCATTAACGGGATGGTTGTATTTGCTCTGGAATCCTTGCAAGGATAGTTTTTGAAGAATACTATCTTAATCTGAAACCATTAGAGATGTTACTACACCAGTAGTGGTAAACTTGGCCTTTGCTCTTTTCCTTTCTTACACATACAAACACAAAATCCTGAACTATTTGTAAACATGTTGTTCCGTAATTTTTCTTTTTGATGTCTGAATGTTGTAATCCCTGATACAAGAAAGAAAAAAAAATGGGGATGTGAATGAACAGAAATATATACTAAGTGAAACTACATTGCAAATACATCCAAAAGGAACAGAAAACCAAGGACTGAGCAAATTTTATATAGTCCAATAGTGGTTTATCTCTTGGGACACATTGTAGTTGGCTAAGAAATCCTCATTAAAAAGTTGTAATTGTATTTTTTCCTCTGCTCATTCTGTGAGTCACTCATTAATTTTTTCGGTGTTGCAACACATTAATGAATAATAAACATACTGGGAAGAAGAAAAAAACCAAAACAGTGTTCACAGTGGATTTTTTAATGTCTGTATTTATCAGTATAAAAATCACGAATGAAGCTGAGATTTTCAGGAGTTTCTATGCAAGGAATGCTATTAATCACAGACAAAGTATTTGGTACACCCAGACACTAGCACACAGACACATGCCAAAGTTACAGCACAGCAGTGTCAGTACTGCTGTTATTGTTTGGCCTCTTTACAGGGTGGGAGCAGAGGGGGAGGGATCATCATGTTCCCCATCAAACCCTCTCCTGAGGAAGAACAGCTAGGCACCGCCCTTAGCTAGACAGTTCTGGAGCCAAAGCTGCACTTCTGCAGCTGCCTTTTTTTTTTTTTTTTTTTTTTTTTTTTTTAAATTTTCTTTTAAAGACCAGAGAGTTAGGTTGCGGAGGCTGCGTAGTCCCACAAAGCCATCTGCACTACAGGAAATTACTGTTGAAGTCTTAAAGAAGTACCAGGGAATTATTTAGCCACATTTGTGTTTTAGACAATAACAAAAAGAGCATCTGACAGATGCACGTGTCAGGGTGGTTGCTGCAAGTTTTTCTACTGCTCCAGTCAGATGAAAAATATTTACTTCAATTCCAATTTCTTTTATCCTTTCAATCCTGCTGCCCTATGCAGGCCACACTGGCTACCTCACACACTTGTGCTGACTTCCCTGTATGGATGCAGACCAAAATTATGGAATTAAAGGAGATCCAGATAAATATAATTTTTAGAAAAATGTTGAGCTAGAGTTCCACAAATATTTTAGATGCTTACAAGAATGCAACAGGGTATTTCTGCACCACTCAGGATGTGAACACAAAGGAAAGCAAAGTGTGTTTATTATTGCTCTTCCAGCTGCTCTAATTAATGGAGAAAGATAAAAGCGGTAACTTGGAGAGGCAGGAGATAGAAAATAAATTGTGAAAAAAGTAAGCTCATGTGAATTAATCAATTTTCCATTGCAACTCACTCAGGCAGAGACCTGGCTATTAAAGAACAGTTAGCTAGAAACGCAACCTGGTTACTTGCTTGTTCAGGAAATAATATTTTTAGTAGCAGGCTTACCTATCCAAATACATGCTACATTAACCAATTGGTGAATACATAAATCATGGAGAAGAGAGGGGGAAAAAAAATACAGACTGCAGGACACAAAAAGGAGGGGTGTTGAGGAGCTCAGTGCTGCTGGGAAGGGGAACTGGCTGCTGGAAGGCCAACATTTTTATCTCAACTACATTTCAAGTTACAAAAACAAGGGTTTCCATCTCCGTGCTCATCTCCAGCCAGGCAAGCAGTCCTACCAGCAAATCCTGTAGGACTGAGATCCTGTGGATCAGTCCAAGAAACCAAACCATTACCTCTGTTATTGTCACTTGCCCACAAAGACAAGGTACAGCAGTCGGACATATCCTAAACAGGCATGGAGGTTCAGCTCCAGAGAGAATTGCTGCTACTATGATGTGTTTTCCAAAAGCCTCCCAGGAATCATCTTTCTTGGTTCTGTGGTCTAGGGAGCCCTAAAACCAAAATTGGGAACCAGAGGCTAAGAGAACAAGAAGGCATTATGGCAGGCACAGTTTCACACATGTGATTTTCCTCCTGCTTTCTACTAACAGAGGTCATTCTGTTATTAATGGAAGCAGCTCAATATTCTCCCCAAATAACCTGTCATAAAGGCTTAGTATTCTCAATGCTACATTCAAAGTACGGTCCATCAGCTTTAAATATATGTGTGCTCTGAAAAACACCCCACTAGAATTGAGTAATTTCAATTCCCTCCACCATCAAGGAACAGGAGTGCCCACATTCTAGCACAGTAGCCTAAATTCAGTGTTTCATCTACTGCTTCTCTGTAACTAATTTTATTTCTTGAACTTTTCCTTTTAATGCTCCCCATTTTTAGCAAGACTGATTAGAAATGTTTTCCAGCTTTGCATAACAGACAAAAATATACCACTTGTGACTGAGATCACAGAAATCTTCCTGTGTAATTGAAGAGTAACATCAAACTAATTTAATTATAATATTCAGAATAACAATAATTAAAACAACCTTTTTTAAGACAGTAGTCAATGATCTCACTAAGGAAGGAGAAAGAGTAAAGCAAATTACTTTTTTGAGGTCTTTTTCTTGTCATTAATTGCTCTCATCCTCAGGCCTGTTGGTTTTATGATATGATCCCTTGCTGCTTTGCATAAGCTAGCAGCAGCTTACTTCCTGCTACTCTGTTTCATGATAAAATGAACTCCCCTACCCTAAACAAGCATCCTTTAATTCTTTTATTGCTAATCCTTACTTGCATGCAGCAGGCTGCTGCTTCCCCAGAGGATCCTAAACAGTCTCTCAGGTTTGTAGTTCCAGGTGATTGTAACAGTGTTAGGCGCATTATTTCTACTTTATTTCCTGAAAATATACAAATTTTCCTTAATATACTAAAACATACTAAATTTCCCTTTCTAGTCAAGTATATGACATTATCCAGTGAATGTTTTCAAAGCTACCCAAGTCTATTATTTGTGCACCATTCTGGCAAAAGTCAGATTTGGAGGTACAGGACTTATGGAACAAAATTATACAACACATTGGAAAATTCACCACATAGCAAACAGGAAAAATGCTACCTGCATCATCAGAAAATGCAGATTTGCATTTTTGTGGTGAAATAGCAGCTGGATATCATACAGGGAAAAAAACAGAGGAGACAGCACCCTGCTTTGGGTACAAATCAACAAGTAGAATGCCCAGGAAACATGCTTATAGGCAGAAAAGAATAGGCTGAAGACCTGATCTGATGATCTGCAGGTCTGAGTTAATGCAGCAAAAACCTGTTAATCTCCATAGACAAAGCAAAACAGAGGAATGGGGAAAACAGCGCATAATCATTTAGTAGTTGTGCTGGCCCACTTTTAGTTTAAAATCATTGCCTCTTGTCACTATCTGACATAAAAAGTCCCTATCCCTCCCTTCTGTAAGTCACTATAAGGTCTCATTAGAGCCTTCTCTTTCCCAGGCTCTCTCAGCCTGACTTTATAGAGAGATGCTCCAGCCATCTTATCATCTTCATGGCCCTCCTTCTGGAACTGCTCCAACAGGTCCATGTCTTTTTTTTTTTTTTTTTTTTTTTTTTTTTTTTTTGCTGAGGATGCCAGAGGTGGATGCAGCACTGAAACTGGGATCTCCCAGATGGGAAGAATCCCCTCTTTACCCTGCTGGCCACGTGGATTTTGCTGCAGCCCAGGATGTGATCAGCCTTCTGGGCTGCAAGCGTACACTTGTTGGCTCATGTCCAACTTTTCATCCACAAGAACCTCCAAGTCCTTCTCCACAGGGCTACTGACGTTGTTTTGTTACAAAGCTCCTCTCTGCCATCAACATCACAGAATCATAGAATAGTTTGAGTTGGAAGGGACCTTCAAAGATCATCTAGTCCACCCTATTCACCATGGATAGGGACTTCTTGCACTAGATCAGGTTGCTCAAAGCCCCACCCAACCTGACTTTAAACACTTGTTCATCCACACCATCTCTCTGACTCTGAGCAGAGCAGAAATACACTTCTACTAGCTATGCAAGCAAAGCTCCCAAGAGATATCTCCTTGTCATCCATTTATTTTCACTTTCATTAAACACCAAAAGTACAAAGAGTTGAAATCCTCTGAGGAAAAAAAAGAACAAATATCATTACTGAGATAAAACAGAGCTGGTGGCAGGCTGCTAATTCACATACTCTTTTTCTCTACATCCCTGATGGGGCCTGATTGTGTCACCTTCCCCATTACTTTCCCCTCAGGTCTGATCACTGGCACCAATCCCAAGCTAACAACCACACCTGATTCCCCACAGAACCACCTGGGGCTTTGTGTACCTCCCTCCTCATTTGTAAAGCACAGCAAAGTAAGTCCAGACTGTCTAAAAGGAATTGGAACGTCTTGAGTTTGAACTCTTGGTCATATCCAACTGGGAAAGCTCTGGTGCTTCACTGATGGCTACCATTCACTTAGGAAATCTGATCATTAATTAGGTGAAAAAACTGCTTGTCCATGCTTCATGCTCCTGATCTCCTCAAAACTACATCACACTAACATTATGTGCAGGAGACAAGGGGCAAGAAATTTAAGCTGTAATTACAGGTAACTGGTCTTCAATGTTATTTGGTAGCAGCATTCAGATTTGAGTCCACTTTTCTCACATTTAGCAAAAGGTAACACTTTGTTATTAAAAAGAACACAAAAAAATCCTTCAGTAAACAAATATCCACACACTAAACTGGGTGAGAGGGACGTAAATTTCTCACTACATGTAATCAACTAAAGTCAACATTCTATTGCAAGCACTGATCTAGCTCCCAGTTATTCAATAAGAGTTTAAATTATCACAACTTTACCAGCGGGACTATTCCATTTCTTCCCTGTCTCATTTCCTTGGCTCATGTTCTCACAGTTAGAAGGAGAAAGCTACTTTGGATTGCTTTTTTCTACTTCCTTCCCTTTCTAATTTGTTTTACCTTATTTTCTTTCATTCCCAGCTCTATGCCCTATTCTTCAGACATATAAATGAACATTCAAGATACATTTTGTAATAAAGATAGGAAAATTTGATTGTGGTGGCTCTCCAGAGGAAAAGCATGGAGACATCTGCTTTTAAGCCACCCAAGCTCTGATCATGTTCCAGTCAGAATCCACATACAATTGTCATCTCCTCCCTGCTTATCTGAAGATGATAAGTAATACTTGTCTGGCAGATGAAACAAGTAATCCCAAAAAAGAGATTCCTCTCCAGAATGGTGAAAAAAAAAAAAAAAAAAAAAAACCCTTCAGAATTTTTATTTTTACTTGTCTCCAGTTTAGGAACAAATTGAAAGCCATGATTTGAAAATGTAACTAGGTAAGAATGTGGGAGCACACAAACAACAAAGTACCAGTGACAGTGTTCATTACGCCACCTCCTCGCCTCAGTCCTCTGGTTTCTTTAACACAGTATCCAAATTCAGTGGTTTCCCTAATACCCCCCATTAAGGACAGGTTGCTCTGCTAAAAAGCAGTCATCCTGCAAACGTGATCACAGTGCTATGCAAAAGAATGATAATTATCCATTTTCCCCCTTGAATGACATCTGCACAAATACTTCTGCCTATTGAAACACCTATAGCAAGACTCCTGCTCAGTCTGATAATAACATATACAGAACAGAAACTTGTATCTGAACATACATGTTCCAGCTCCAAAAAAAAGATGGGGAAAGTTGAGTTATCCACCACATCATCAACCAGAAACTGCAACAAACTACACAATGTCTAATGACATTCAATGTTGCTACATGTCCTGATGTCAATCTGAAACAAGGAAAGGGTGAATCCAGGAGACCTAGAGGATTAAAGAATTTTCAAAAAAGTAATATTCTTGATAGGTGTTGAGGCAAAGACATGAGATCTGAAACCTAGTCTGAATCTGAAAGTATATGAAGAAGTATTTTGCACTAGTTCTCCACAGTAAAGGCATTCTCTCTAAAAATATAATCTTTTTTTTTTCAGGAAAACATTAAATTAGTCATTTTCTTTGACTAATGTGTATAGATTTGGGAAAAGAAGAAAAAAACCCCACCTACGTGGTAAACACAATGGAGGGCTTGTACAGTAACAGTCTGATGTAGGAATTGACCTTTCAGCTGCTAGTCACACACAACGATAAAACAGAAACTACAAACCCCCATTTCTGATTCAGCTTTTATTTCAGAGGGACAAAATACAACATCGACAAAGGTTAACATAATGGTTTTCTTGCAGAAAACACACGAAGACCTTTTGTGCCAACAACATCCTGAAAACATGCTGTCCTGAAAATCTGTTCTGTCTGACCTCTGCTTTAGACTGCCCCAAAATGTACATCCAGAGGCAAAGCAAGCAGCCACATCAGACTTTAGGTAATGCATTTGCAATAACTCACCTCAAATGAGATACACAATGATGGAATCACCCTCTCCCCTCCCAAAAGAGTACAATAATGATAGAAGTATACTGGTATACTTAAGAACATGAAAACAATTTAACACAATAGATGCATCCTGGAAAAATTCAGAAATGGTCATTTGCAAAGAATATAAAAGTCTATTTCTGTCTCTCACAATCATGGCTGTAGTATACTTATGATCAGAAAACAGTTTGTTCATTTATTAAAATATTACACCTGTAATGGTTGCCAAGTTTTGCTGCATGATAATATTAACGTTTGAAAACTGAATTTGAAAAATTCTTAGTAATCTTTTTATAAATCCTTCAGACCAAATCTGTTAACCTACAAAATTAGGTCAACTAAGAAAACCCAAAAAAAAAAATACGTAGAGGTTTGATTTGGATGGCATAATATGAAGGTTTCACTTGAAAAGGCATCCAGTGAAAGACAGCTGCACAGAGCACATGGAAATCCAAACACGTAAGAGCTCAGCTCTACCTCAGTGCAAGTAAGCAGGTGCTGGGTGATCGGTTCTCTGCACAAAACTACATGTGGGTATAATTCCCCTCTACCAGAGGGAAACATAAAAGTAAAATGCTGGCACAGGTCTGCTAGCACAAGGTTGGAGAAAGGTTTAGAGTTGTAGATGCTGTGGATACATCTCATTTCCAGTATCTCCACTAACACACCACTGATTTCCTTAATCCTTCCCCCAGCAGTTTCTCAGCACAGTTACCAGAACCTGCCTCAGCTTTGCCACCTAAGCTCCTCAGTCCATTTTGAGTGAAATAAATCTGCTGTTTTAACCAGGTAAGTTAAGCAAAATAATTCTGGCAGAAACAGAAAGGTTCTTATTTTCAGCTGGCAGGTCAGGGGCAGTAAATGCACGCAGAAGATGAGTGACCAGCTGCCAGGGTTGGGGGGGTGCCTGATGCAGAAGACAAGCAGATGTCACAACTATGGACTATGCTCTAGAGAGTCATTGTTCGTTAGACAACACATTATTATCACAACATAACTGGACGTTGGTTCAGCAATGACAAAGTTGGATAGTCAGTGTTCCTATGGCAGTACGTGAACACTAAGTACTGTCATCATCCTTTTTCTGACCAGTCTTGCTGTCCTCTTACCCACAATACCACTTCCCTTGTCATTTACCTTAAAAAACACCAAATCCCATGACACAGGATGGCATAACCTTGTCACCTCTTTAGTAAACTGGTGACGAAGTCCACCCTCAGCTTCCCTTAAAACAAACATACCTGCAGTAATTCTCTTAATCAACAGTGGACCTTAAAAACAACAGACCTTTCAATTTCTCCTAGAACTTTCCCTTTTAACAGAATGAAAGAACAGAGAACAGGTACCAGAATGCTGTTAATACCCCCTTGGCTGGAAAAGGTCTTTGAAGGTCTGCAGCAAGTTGCAGAATCCTACAGCTTTTCCATCAACTGTTCCAGTGCTCCACCACCAGCTCATGCCCCCTCTCTGAAGAGCCCAAACACACCCCAGAATTGTCTAACACAGGCTGACGTGCAACCTGCTGGAAACAGCACAGTGGGCAGAAACAGATGCTGAAACAGAAGCTGCAGCAGCAGACACCATGTGAGCAACCTTCCGCCTGGACTTGGAGAGCGCTTGGCCTTTCTACCTGAATCTATGACACGCAAATGAGTCACAGAACAAGGTCAAGCGAGCTGAAACACCTCATTAAATTTTGTTGATGCCTGTATGATCAGGAACTCCAGACAATGTAACTGCCTAATGTCACTATTGTATTCATGGAGGAAAAAAACCCCAGGATATCTACTGCCTAGAGTAGACAAGTGGGTTTTAGTACTAGGTTTTAACAAGAAAAAAAATATTTCTGTACACATATACAAATAAAAGAAGCAAGTTAAATTCTGGAGAGTGGGCAAAATTACATTTTCACTGGCCACAGGTCTGCTGGATTAGGGACCAAAAAGGAAGTTTGCACAACAGGTACAGAGTAATGCATTCCATAAAAACACCTAACTCTTGACTACTCTGACTATAGTGACACTTGGCTGCGGTGAGATGGAAAATCAAACTTGATAGATAACACAGTCCTACTACTATTTCTAGCATTTGTTAATTCAGGGTGCATAATTATCCTACACACATAAATTTGTGCTGTTAGGCATACAAACGGTCAGCTATATAGCTCAACTGTTTAACATTATTATGTTTAAATTTGATATGCCTCTGAGATGGACACTTAACAATAATGAGAATTTTAATCCCAGCCTCAAACATTGTTTCACCTCACAACCAGGAAGGGAATGAAACTCACTAAATATTACAAACACAGTAAGATGTCACAAAGTGGCAAACTAAAATCCACGACTGCACTTTCAAAACAGACACAATGTGGCAATACTCATTATCATCTTATATTAACACAAGTTTTAACCAAGTACTGAAACATCTAAATAGAATGCAAAATGTATTGTTCTCTGATTCTGCTATTTTCTGAGAAGAAATTTATTAAATAGCCTAACTAGAGCTCTTTAAAATTGAAAGCATCTAATCTGATTTGTACTTTTGTTATTAAGTCGGCTCCTGCATGTCCTAGAAATCAATAGTGCATTATTATTAACTCCAAAGAACATAGCAACAGGCACATGGGCCAAGCCCTAGAAGGCTGTACTGTCATTATTTTCTCAAAGATGAACATCTCAACAGGGCAGAGAAGGAAAGTGTATTTGAAAATCATGTTTGAGAGGAGTGCTTGAGTATTTCCAAGTCAGTGGAAACACTCATATGTACATGCTTTCAAGTCTAAAGACAGTGACTTACAAAAACCTGGTCTCTTAAAGTTTCAGTAGTTCTTAACAAGAAAACTTCCAGTAAACTCATCCTATATAGAGAATATTTTATTACCTTGAAACCTTCATATGGTATCTTACATAGTACTGTAATCTGGTCTTTAACAATCATTAAATCGTGAATGAAAAAGCCAAACCAAAACCACTGTAAAAGATTGAACATCAGATTTTTGATACCATATACACTACAGTACATGCAATAAAATAAGTTTTTTACAGAAAGAAATAATTCAACGCTTTAGAGTATATTTGTCCTAGTTCAGCTGCCAAAGGAAAAAATGTGTCTGTTTTTTATATCAAAAACAATGAGCTATGGAATTATAAAGCACCATCTCACAGCTATCTAGGCTCAAGTTCAATTCCCAGGCTAAATTAAGCCTTCAGGTTTATTGTGAAGCTGCCTGAAAAGGGGCATTGCAGGTAATGCTTCAACTTGATTCACGCAGTCAGTCATGTTTCAGGTTACAAAATGATTTCACTGACATACCCTCTGTTGTTTTAGTGACTGCCAGGGGTGTTCTGCTGCCAGGCCATGTACACATTGCCTGCCTCTGTCTGCTTGCAGCAGATGTGGCTGCAGGAGAGGAATGCCCGAAGGACAGAGAGATGGTTAACGGGAGAGCAGTGAGCAGCTGACTTCTGAACATTGAGCAATGTCCTTGCCTATCTAAAGGCAGAAAAAATCTTTTCATCCCCGAATATAACTGAGAGTATCCTGAACAAAGAAAGATGATACACCAACCTGGGAATAGGAGGGGACTGTGTAAAGTGAGGATCTGATATCCTATCACCAGCTGCCACCAGATGTGGTGATACTCTAGAGGGAAGTACACAATAATTAATCACACTCCCAGAAGTCAAATTAGGCACCAAGAAAAAAATGGTCCTCCTGACCCAAGAGAAAACCAGCCAAGTTCTCAAGTATGGCATTTTATTGTAATCTTGTCAAGGTAGCAACATGTGCTACAATACACAGAAAGCACCGCAAGTAATCTTGTTTTTTCAATCTAGGGAAAAATGCAGTCCTTCCCCCTTCTACACACACTGGAAATATCCTCCACCAAAGCAAGTGAAAGCACATCTTTGAGAAGAAAACCCCAGCAACTTTACATACTCTCAGCAACTGCAAATCCACTTCAATGCTTTACTGCCCTCGTTGCTGCTTATTAGTTCGAAATACAACATGCCTAACTTCATCTCTCAGTAAGAGATGGTTGGTCAAGTAAATATCATTAATTTTCCTTACACACATGTATGATATATACAGGTACCATATCCTTCCTCAGATGTACAATCTGCAATTGTGACACCTGGTCTCCAAACCCTGGATCACTTTTGCCACTGTGCTCTTATTAATATTTCACATCCTTCCTCACGTGTGAGCAGCAAAACCAGACATGGAATTCCTGTGATCTTACTAATGCCACGTACTTTCCTACTTCTGTGCAATATTTGTATTGCTGCACAGCCAAAGACCACACTTCAGTTGCAGAATTGCAATGAAAACTCCCATTGAGATGATTCTCTGCACAAATTCTTAAGCCTTCTTTCAATAAATTACCAGTCTGAAGACAGTCCCCTATCGTGCTGGTGTAACCACAATCCTGTTTCCTTTGTATGTGGCTGCATGAAAAATGCCTTCTGATGGATGCTGGTAATTTAAAAAAATTATTTGGAGTATTGTGTGCTAGTAACTGGTTCCACACGTGCACAAACCTGCACATAATGCGCTGGTAATGATGCGCTATCATCAGGAAAGCTGTGAATATATTGATATTAACCAGCTTTACACCAAGATCCAGCCCCCAGGGAACCTCACAAGAAACAGCTGCACTCCCATAGAAGAAAGGCACGCCTAAGTTCCTCTCTAAACTAAGAAAGATTTATGAAGCAACTTTGCCAATGTTTGTGGTATTTATTCCACAGTGACTCCATGGCACAATTGTTTTAAACTCACACTTCACTGCAGACTTAATAGATATATCAGGGACACAATATAGAGTGAGTCTGCTACAATAGAGCAGTTGATGAATAGCTTAGGAATTTGGGAGATGTGGGATTTTTACAATTCAAAACGCTGGGAAGCAATTTGCTTTAGTTCTACTGTAAACTGGTCTTTAACAATTGTTAAGTCATTTTGAAATATTCAGAACGAGTAAGCCCTGGCTTGTCCTTTATTTCAGAGGCTCCATTTTAAAGTTTTCAATTTTTCAGCCAGGAAAACAATGAATAATGTAAGGAAAATCATTCATAGCATTAATCAAAGATGTTTAGGTTCCTTTCTCTAGTAAGAAAAAAAAAAACAAACCAACAAACCAAAAAACAGTTTGAGACCAGGTAACCAATCAAATAACATTGTAATTCAGCAGCATATTTCCATGAACATATAACATATACACAGGATTGGCAAAGCTTGTAGCATCGCCTATTAGGCAGCTGCTGAGCACTTCCAATGCAAGATGCTGCTTCCAGCTGCTTGTAACTTGGCCAGACTTTGACTGCTTGGGTTGAAATTTTCCAAGTTGAATGTCTGCCTCAGGCTAAATTTTGTTCCATGTGCCGTAGAAGTTACCTCTGAGTGAGGGGGGCAGAAAGAGGCAGACTGAGATTAGAAGAACTTGGCCAAAATACTTGAGCTGTTTTCAGAACAAAACCAGGGAAAATGCTGTCTCCCAATGGCAATACGCATCTGGCAAACTGGAAAGGCTGTAATGTTCTTCCATTTCCTGATGACAGATCTGAATGAGGGGTGGAGCCCATATATTGGAGGTCCCCCTTTTGCCGCCCCCATGAAAAGTCCACCTGCATTTGGTCAAATGTCCAAAACCAAATTGCACTGGGTGCATTTTCAGTAGGTGTTTGCTAGGCCACATTCACATTCTTCTTAGCTCCTCATGGAGCTGTGATCAGACAACGCAAGTGATTCTGAGCAAGTACAGCAACACAGAGCACAGCCACGACCTACCACCACAGGTTACCCTCAACAGGGGGCTCTGACAGCACAGTCCCACGTGGTACCTTACAAATCCAGCTGGCGAAGGACAGTGACACAAATATGCTACCCTAGGCTGCCTATCTGCTTTTTGGCACTTTTCCTAAGGCAAAGAAAATCTAGGAAAGTACTTACAAAATGCATTATTAAAAGCACGATAAGCAAAGCAGCATTTAGAAATTACTAGAACTAAGTGGTCTATGGTAACTAAAAATGTCTCCTAGTGCTCATATTCATCAATCTCTAATAGATCAATCAGTATTTGCAAATGACCTGGTCACATTTTTTCCCACTGAAGCTTTGCTATAATTAACACACAAACTCCTCTTTTTGCACTTGTTCTCTAGAGCATCATCACACGCTTTCAAATCACAGAGGAAATTATTTCTTTTTTCTCAGGTTCTTATATGCTTCTCATCACTACAGTAATCTGTAAGATAAAGCATACTGTTACCCACATATTTTTAATACGGGAAACTAAGATAGATTAAAGCAAAAAACTATGGACACTGAGTGAGCAATTCTGACACTCAAGGCTTGTATTTCTAACACGCTTAGACCTGCAAAACATCTTCTGTACACAGAGAGCAAACAGACACTCACTTATGTTCCAGATGGTTAAGTTTAGCATAACTGCGAAGCAGATCCCAGAGAGTCAGGCCAGGCTCCCTGAAAACCCAACAGACCACGGGCAAAAACCTTTATGTTTATGTGGAAATCAACATCAAAGGCCGAGGCTGCAAAATCTGATTCTCCAGCTGTCTGAGCCACGAAGCTGCCTCTCCCTCTGTGTACAGTTGTCTGCCTCATTCCCGTTACCTCTTCTCACTGCTGCCCAGCCAGAGAGCTGCTACGCCTTGGGGGACGCGCGTCTGGTCCCGAGCTGGCCGGGAAGGACGCTGGCACATCCTGACAGCACCAACACCATCCTCGGGCACAGGCCCGCCAGGGACAGATGAGCCTAGCATCCTGAGCACTTGGCTTTGCAAACTTACCGACGGGGTAGGGCTGGGCACAGGGGAGAGGCGGTAAATGTATAGAATATATAGAGATCAGCGACATCCACTGGGTGGCAGGCATGTTTCACGGGATCCAGATCCTGTGCGTATACAGACGTATACAAAACGAAAGCTCCTAAATACTGGGCTTGTTCCCTGTCTCAGAAGCAGCAAAAAAACCCACAGAGGGAAGTTAATGTATTCTGCCTTGATTTTAACACCAGCTTCTTGTCCGCGGTGCTGAGGCATTGGAACTGCCCTGGCACTCGGGGGGTAGAGCTGTGCGGATACACAGTGTCCCATGTCCCTTCTGTAGGTGTGTGCCCTTACACGAGGCAGCAGGGAACCTGTAAGAGTCTTCAGAGTCTCTGCTGCACTAATTCATGACCAATGCCTACAGAGGCAAAGCCTTTAAACTCTTCCCCAGTTTAACAAACTCGGGGAGGGGGAAATTTTTTTGGACTAACAGCTGTAAAGGAGCCCATGTGTGTAAGCAGCTAAACTTTAAAGCTGAAAGAAACATAAAAAGCCAGTACTTTCCATGGATTTCCACTTAGCATCTAAGCAGAATAATATCAAAAGTTGCTTAGATGGAGAAGAGGCCGTCAACCAAATTTCAAGCCAGAGCATATATTTATAGCCATGCTGCAAACTACGTAAAAAGTACATATAATGGAAATGCTGACAAATGCAAAACTCCTGCAGCTAGCTGTGACAGTCTGACCACAAGACCTCCTTGTGAGAGGAAAGGGCAACCTCCCCATCTCCTTTCGCAGGCAGCTCGACAGGGAGCTGGGGCGGGGGTGCTAGGTACAGGTACCACTGCCCTGTCCTTGTAGGATGGATCGAGACAACTCTTATTTCCCGTATTTCCCACACGTTGAACGAGCCACCCCTCTGTTTTTGCCATAAACAACCGGAGGGCCTCTTACAGCCATGACTCACTCCGCAGGCTTCTCCTCCACCCCTGTGCGTGACTGTAGCAAACAGGCTGCCAGCTGCAGCCGGTGAATTAACACGACTTTTTTCGCACAACCGTGGGGAGATCAGTCACACAGGGCTGGGCGGAGGGGAAGTCGGGGGGGTGAGGGTGTGCTGTGGAACACCAGCTCGGGGTGAGTTTTATTTGTGGGGGAAGCACAATCGGGAGCCAATGTGCCGGGGACGCCCGAGTGTGACCGTGTCGTCCCCGTCCTCCCCCGCCCCCGGACGGCGCNAGGAGGCAGGCAGGGACACAGGGAGGGCAGGGCGGCGGCGCCGGGGCAGTGGGGAGAGAGAGGAGTGAAGCTGGTACGCAACAGGAGCCCTCCCGACACACGCGCCGCCGAACTCCCAGAAAGTTGGCAGCGGCGTCCGGCGGGACGGGGCTCTGCCGGCCGCCACCCCGCGGCGCGCACCGCCGCCCGGCCGGGGCCCGCTGCCTCCGCAGCCCCTTCGCAGCCTGTCACCGCCCTTCTCCCCACACCTTTCATCTCCCACGGGTGCCGCGGGGCAGGGACTGCCCGACACGGGGCGCTGCCGGCGGCGGGGATCGAACCGGTGGCCCACGGTGTCTCTCCCCACCGCAGGGGAGGCAGCTGAGCCTCCCGGCGCCTCCGAGCGCGGGACTCGGGCGGCGGGCGGCACTCACCGAGCGGCCGCGGCTCCTTCTCCCAGTCCGGGCGGCTCCCGCTGAGCGCTCGCCTCCTCGGGGGCGAGGGAGGAGGAGCGGGCGAGGGCAGGAGGTGGAGAAGGGCGGGGAGGAGAACGCGGCTTGAGCCCTCCCGGCTCCCGTCGCCGCGCTTCCTCCCTCTCCCGGCGCCGCCCCATCCCATCCCAGCGGCGCGGCGAGTGGAGGGCAGCTCGGGGCAGCGGAGCGGAGCGGCGGCGCTGCCCGGGGAGCGGCGATGTGAGTGCCGAGGGCCGGGAGGGAGCGGGCACAGCCCCCCGCCCCGCGGGCCGGGGTCGGGCAGGGCTGGCGGCGTGCGGTGCGGGGGCCACGCCGGGTCCCCGCAGGCCGTGGGGAGGNCCGTGGGGAGGTCCGGGCCAGTGGGGCTGCGGCCGTGCCCTGGCTGTGGCCGGCGACCCCCGCCCCGCTGAGTGAGGTGTTTCACTGTCGCTCCGGTCCCTCTGCTCCCGTCCGGCCTGCCGCTCTCTTCAGGTTGTTTGTTTGTGCTGCGCTGTCTCGCTCTTATCGCCCCAGCACAGGCCGGGCAGCTTCGCCTCCCGCCGGCGGGGCGCTCGGCGTCCCTCAGAGCGGGGAGGGCTGTGGGACATGGGGCCCGTGGCCTCTCACCCTGCAGCCTCTCTCTTACCCTTTCTCNGGTTTTACCTGGTTATCACTACCTGCTTGAAGCCTTTAATTAGGAAATCTCTGTTAATACCTGACCACGTTTGGGGGAGGGGGATGTGTAAAGATCCAAGCTCTCTTTATTAGGTGGGGATGGCATATAGAATGGTATGTCTGTTTGCTTGTTTCTGTTACTTTCCAAAATATACGAACTTCCCTGCTGAAAAAAAACTTAACCTGGTCAAAAATTTCTCTAGAGGTCTGTCTGTGGGGCAGTACTTGATGGTGAGCTGTATGAGCCTGCCTTGCAGACTGGTACTAGGTACAGCAGTGTTCTTAATTTTAGTTATTGCTAAAATTATACCTGAACAGATTCCTGACCCAATTTATGTTGCTGTTTTTTTCCTCTCTTCTAATTCTTATCACATTCTTCCTGACATAGCCCATATCCTTCTTCTGCATCTACAGCAGCAAACCTCTGCTCTCAGGAGATATCCCTGACTTCAGATATTTAACTTTTGAAAGCTGACTCGGGCAGTTCACTTTAGGTTCCCTGTATAAGGATGAAACATGCACCTAAGGAGTTCAGTATGCTTCTCAGGTGTCTCTTTAGGATGCAAAGAGTGCATGATGACAGTTTCCATCTATTGACAGGGAGAACTGAGACAACTCTACCTCACTGTTTAGACAGCTGAAGTTAGGGGAGATAACCTAGAGAACTGCAGCTCCATACATGCAGAAGGCTGCTTTCGCTGATGTCTTTGTGTGCATTCTTGTATGTTAAAAGTATTTGTGGCATTGGAAGTGGTTGAGTCTCCATCTTTGGAGTTAGTTAAAAGACACGTAGGTGGGTCACTTAGGGACTTGGTTTTGTGGTGGATTTCACAGTGCTGGGCTAAGGGTTGGACTCGGTGATCTTAAAGGTATTCTCCAACCTAAATGATTCTGTGATTCTGTAATTTACAATTTTGAAAAGAGGTCTGGCAAAGCAGATTCATGCAGATACAGGTCAGGCTGAGCAGCTTCTGCAGGCTCTGTTTTCCATTGGATATTGTAATTCATATGTTGTTCACAGGGGGCTAATATAATGATAAAAAGAAGGAGACATTTGGGTTGTGAATTAGAATTTACAGAGGGCTTCCAAAAATACAATTGACTTGAGCGCTAGAAGAGCAAAGCCCTTCAGAAAACTGCCGGGTTTCATGTGGATGAAACTCTCATCCGGTCCTACTGTGTAGGAGCCCTTGTATAAACATAAATTGTGTGATCTATTAGAAAGCCAGCAAGCTGTGTCAGGGATAGTCTTTTCTTTAGACCTTTATTTTAAATACCTTAAAAAAAAAAGTTAAGGGATGTAACTAAGAAGAGTTTTTAGGGTACAATGAGTACACTATGAATGAACAGAGTTGTTGTGAATTATTGGGGAGTGTGAGTCATTAGGGGCCATAGCACTGGGACCTACTTCACAGTACAATAAAACATTTTTGATCTTCTTCTCTGCAAATCTTAGCACTGCAATTTTAGGTCTCACCAAAACTGGGATATTTGAATTAGAATTAGCTGTTCTGGAACAGCTTCCCATGTGGAGGAGGGTCTGTTGTAAAATACATGGAATTCTTTTTTTTTTCTTTTGTTTTTTCCTACTTCTTTCCATTACAGAAGTGTTACTTTTGTTCCGAAGTACACAGTATTTCAAATGATGTTCAGAAACAATAACAGATTCTGTACTTTTGAGTGGCTATTATAGAACAGCCACAATATCTATCTATGAATTAATTTACTTGTGTACTCAAGAACTTGAACCTTATTCACAAATGTGTATTCAAGGCAACAATGCAAGTAGCAGCTCTTTAGTGCTCAAATTTGCAGAAAGCTCTGTTAAATTCTTGTAAAATGTTTGGAGGTTGTAGATACTCAAATCAAAGAAGACTGCTGAGCCCATGTATAATGTTTTTTTACCCCTGAGGGCTTCTGATTTGGACAGATACATCCCTGATGCAAACCCCCTGGATCCCTGCAAGATTTCAAGTCAGGTATTTTAGAACAGAGCTATTCAAAGCAAATGCTTCCAGATTTTCTTTGTACAATAAAATTGTTTTTCATTGAGTTCAGAACCACCTAAACCAGTTGTTTCTCCTCCCCCCTTGATTTCAGTACATGGTAGGAACAAAATCCTCCAGCCCAATCTCCACGTAGACTTTGGCAAAACTGTCTCAGGTCAAGATAGCTACTTTTTGAGGGTTTTTAAGCTTCCCTGTGTAAGGACAGCTGTTTGCACCACCTGTATAAACATTAATGGTACAGTAACTTTTGAGGAGAAGCAGCCTGCAGGTTGAAGTTTCAGAGCCCTGGACTCTAGTACTTGAATTACTCTGCAGGTAACTTCCTGGACCTGTCCTTTTTGCATACTCCCAGACACATGGTTCCCCCCCGGGATGCGTAACCTGGTCACTGCAGTGTAGGCTGTGTGATTGTCCTGGCTCAAGAAATGTGTTGTGCAGAGTATAAATACCTGAGTTTCAGTGCTTTCTCTCTGAGTTTCATCATTTTCATATCTTTTGGAATGGCAAGTAACAGGCATTGTTAATTCAGAGTCGCTACTTGTTCTTTCTTGTCTGCTTGTTCACTCTGATGTTTTCAATTAATTTCAGAAATCTGAAAGTGTTTTTAACATTGATCAATTTGCACTCTGCTGTTTGCAGCCGAGACTTTGTCCTCTCGTAAGTTTCAAAAAACCAGCTTGATGTTCGTTTGCTCCTTTTCCTTCCTTTTCCTTCCTTTTCCTTCCTTTTCCTTCAGCCCCCTAAAATGTTGTATACTTTTCTTCTGAGTGGTATGACCAGTAAAAGTTGAAAGAAGATCACTGTTCTTGAGGAGACACAAATTGGTTGCGAGGTAGTATGGGATTTCCAAGTCTGGATGGGTCTCCAGCAGTTTGCCCAGAAGTTGCCCAGTACCCATCTGTATTGGTGCTGCCCTGTTCCCTGGTAGCAGGCTGCCAAATTGATTTGCTCAGCCAGCTCGGGAAAGTTGGGCTCCAAAGAGATGTGGTCTAGAATCCTTCCCAAGAGTTAGAGCTTTTTAGTAAAACTGGCACACCTCTCTGGGTCTGTGTCACCAAGCTCCCATTTGGGAGCCACACCTGGATAAATGTGTGCAGTGCTAAACCTCAGCCCTGCAAACCTGGACAAGGCAGACGTGATGTACTTTAGACTGTCTCCTTGTTTTAGTGAAAGGAAGAAAGGGAGTTGTGCTGGTGCTGGCCAGCTAGCCAACTTTGTAGTCCTTAAGAGGCTGGCCCAGCTGTAGAGCTGGAAACAAGAATTAATCTTAACTCCTGGCAGAAGACAAGGAATCTTAAAAGCTCTACTATTTTGACTGCAATTACTTTATTAAAATTACTGTTTCCCATGACTTGTACACAATTATTCAATAATAAAATATCCTCTGTACTACTTTACTGTCAAGCCTGTATTTGTCAGATTGATAAAACAATCACAGACTTAAAAAATTGTCATGGATCTCAATTGTGACTGGAGCCCATGAAGCACTTGTAGCATCTCAATAAAGTGGGGTTTCACTTCAGTTGCTGCTCTTTTCCAAATACTCCTCTTTGGTTTGCTCTCATTGCATAACCACTGGAACTTTGCAGGTTCCGCTGTTGTTACAGTGGCAGGTGCTATTTGATGGATATTTCAGTTGAGCTTGCTCTTTTTTTTCCAGTGGTGTGAACTCAAGTAGAAAATCTTTAAGAGAATTATTTGGTATATAAGATTCATGCTCATAAGCCACAGAATTGGCATCATAAGTTACACAATTAATTTCATTAATCACAATTAAGGTTTTAAGGTTCTTAGAATAGCTGTGCACACTACCATTTACATTTATTTTATATGTAACAGTAGAGAGACAGCTCCAGTTATTATGAAAACCAATAGGAGACGAAGCTAAAAGAGTTTTATCAAGACATGGATTTGTACTGAAGACACAGGTGTGCCCTCAGGTTCTCCAGAGTGATTACTCTATGGATTCCTACAGTGGTTTGCAACAGATGTGGTGGCCAGCAGCATTTAGGAAAGAAATCAGTGTAAAATAGAGCTGTGAAAATACGGCTCATCAAATTCTCAGGTCTTGACTTGTGGTGAGTGCAGCTGTACAGTCTTAATTTTAGCATTTGATTTGATTGAATCAAATTACATTTGATTCAGTCATGACTGAATTGATTGAATCAGTCTTACATTTGATTCTGTTGAAGAGAAAGAGCCTCCTGTCTTAGGTTAAACTTGGAAGAAGGCAGAGTTCTTGCACATCCAAAACATGCAGTGAGCCTTATTTTACGGTTTATGTTTTCTGTCAAAATCGGTCCATTTCCATAGGAAGTTTAACCCTGCATTTAGATGGAAATTTTTTGTAGATGATGTCAAAGTGTTCAGAGACAATTTATAGCTCAAGCAGAAAAAAGGGTCTTGGGATATTTCTGAGCTTTGAATTTCTCCCTCCCACTCAGCTGGTTTTCCAGCCAGAGCATTAGATTTCTTGGGCTTTGTCCCAGTATGTTCGGATTTAAGTCTCAAAAAACCCCTTTTAATTAAATATGTGACTAAGTAATCACACAGTTCTAAAGTACACCATTTAGGGATGAGCGGATTTCTGTTTAAATCAGGGAAAGCCCAGCTGCTTCTTTCTAGATTTCCAGGAAATTGCTTGAAAAGCTGTGCATTGCTAACATGCTATTGCTTATAGGTTGATATATTTACAGAGTACATCCTTTGTACTTAGACTTTCAAATAATTATAGCCTCTTGGTAATTGTATTTTTGTGTGAAGCACTGGTGAAAGAGTATATTTTGGTACCTGCTTAAATTGTAGGAGTTGAGTTTATCAGGTCTGTTTCTGTAATTAAAGATCTGTTCACACATATCATAAGGATTGAGGGTGTTATTGTTGTGCATGGAAGAAGCTTTGGTTTTACTGAATGAGAATACCAGGAAGTATTTTCCTTGAACTTTATACAGTGGTCTTTAGACAAAAGGCCAAGATTCAATTTTTCTGATGCTATCAGTGTAATAGTGAATTTTTTTTTTTTTTTGTCCCTCATTCTTTGTCATTTTAACTTAAAAACATAAGTCTGTTGTCAAATGCGTTCTGGTGAACCAAAGCATTATGTCTGTTGCTGCAAGCCAATGAGAAATAGAATTGCTTCTACACACATCTCATCTGGCATTAAAAAGTGGTTTTTGATGATTAAACACCTTCTGGAGGTTTTTGGTTTTATTGTTAAATACTTTGATATACTAACTTTTCAGCTCTGAAGAGTTTTCCCCAAGTTTCCCTGCTTACCTAATTACATGGGTCAGAAATTCCCACATTTTTACACTGAAAGGTCCAAACAATTTGCTGCTGTGTCTGTGACCCCAAAGGTCAGAATCTGGTCTGGGATTTACTCCCCACAGTAGCTCAGCATTGTCCAGAACTGCACCTTTGTGTTGCTGAGTTCACTGTGTACAGTATCCAGCATTTTTATGAAAAACGGTGCAAGTGGCACTTTTCTGACTGTTCCATGTTTAAATGGGGCATCTAGAGCTGCTTATTTATCTCTGGCTTGCTTTGTCTCATATTTCTGGTTCTTACAGCACTGCCTCAGTTGCAAAAATTCTGTAGTTTTTGGAGGTCAGATGGTCAAAATCCCAATACTGAACTGTGCTTCATGAGACACAGTTGTTAATACAGCTACTCTTACTGGCTCCCCAGACTTGGTTTAAAAAAAAAAGAAAACCAAAATCTTAGTATTTAATCACCCAATGAAGACTAAATTTAGATTCTGAAGATATATATAAATATATATGAAAACCTGTGGCTTTGGTTATTGTTTCAGATTATATATCTTTTTTTTCTTTCCCCAGGGCCGATTACTGGAAATCTCAGCCTAAAAAATTCTGCGATTACTGCAAGTGCTGGATAGCAGACAACAGACCTGTACGATGGTCTAGCATACTATGTCCATTATTTGAAATATTAGGAATTTGAATTACAGGCTTTAAACATCACTTTTTGATATTAGTCTGTTGATGCATGAAATTTGTTCTATAAAAATGCCTTTGTAATACCTGTGGTGCTTAAAACACATTACGTCAGAGCCAGATACCCACGTACAAGATGGTGTGTGCTGTTCTCCTTGGCAGTACAGATAAGGACTAGACATCTGACCCTGCTTATTCTTTGAGTTCTGTCACTTAACATTTGGTCTGTCTTGAAACTGTCTGCCCCTGTCCTTCACTTTCATGTGCAAGCAGAAAGCAAAACCTGGCATCTGTACTGTTTGTAAGTGGTAGGCACAGTACAGCCAGTGCTCTGAGCTCTTAAAGCAGGTTTCTTTCATTTCACACAGCCCACAGAAGCATTACCAGATTACAGAAAGGTGTTTTAGACTTGCAGATGCCTTTTGCAGACTACTAGACGCATTGGTGTCTTGTAGGTTTTGCATTCCTGACTGGATGCCAGGGGTACTCCTAGAACTGAGCTTCCTCTGGCTTACAGTAGGATACCTAATTAGCTCACATGAACTGCAGGTATCTTCTTGGAGTGAGTAAAGAGAAATACGTGTCAAGGGAGGGATTTAAGCAACTTATAAAGCCTGTCTCTAAAAGAGATGAGTCATCCTGGGATGTGCATCCTCTGCACATCAGTTTGTCCAAAGGTCAGGCTTAGGCATCTAACATCTGAACACCCAGATAAGCACAGATGCTTTTATGTGAGAACCACATGAGGACTACCACTGTTGTACCTGAGCTTCTGAACTCCTTCCAGCTCCTACTGACTTCAGTCTTTCTGGCAGCCTTTTGGCTTGCAGACTGTTCTGTTATCCACAGTTATACTTTCCCACTTTGACTTTTCCTCCTTCTCTCTCTCTTTTTCAGATTTTTGAACCTGCAGACTAGTTTAAATTCATGAGATATTTCTGCAGTGTAGCATAATGTAATTAAGGGCAGTAGCTGATACTTGGAACACTAAATAACCTGTATAGTTTTTTAAAGTTTGCATGAGAACAGGGACAAAAACATCGTGATGATACGTGGAAGGAGAGCATGAAGAGGGAACCCAGATTCCCTGTTATTTGTCTCTAGCATATGTGCTGAGCAGTATTACTTTAAAAAAAATCTTATAAATATGCTATGAGATTTTATAGTTTCTCTGTTGAATGTTTCTCAGTGTTCCTGTATTCCTATAGCCATTTTAGAGCTGTAGTGTTTGCTGTAAGTGTTCTCAGAACAGGTTACATTTAGGCTTGTTCAACTAAAATTAGTCCAACTAAATTTTAAGTAACTAAAATTAACAATTTTAAAATTGTATAATGCATATTATTTCTCTTCTTACTTTGAAGAGCATTGAGTTTCATGAAAGAGGAAAGAATCACAAAGAAAATGTGGCAAAGAGAATTAGTGAGGTAACTCAAATATCTTAATTGTACAAATGCTTATTTTTACTCTTTTTCATTATCAGATTGGTTTAATTTATTCTCTTGGGGATTTTTTGCTTTATTTTAGATTAAGAAGAAAAGCTTGGAAAAGGCAAAAGAAGAAGAAAACATGTCAAAAGAATTTGCAGCAATGGAGGAGGCTGCAATGAAAGCATATCAAGAGGATATGAAAAGGCTTGGAATTAAGCCAGGTAGTTCATATAGCTGCCAGAAGATTAAAGATAGAATTGAAAGAATATTGAATAAGAAAGTTTTGTCTTAAAGTAGGTTTAGGAGTGAGAGAGAAGGCCTCCAGGAGTGTTTCTTATATTAAAAAAAAAAAGGAGTCTGCAAATTGCCAGTAGTAGAAGTTGCAGTACAAGAATATTTATAGCTATGGTATCTCCTGATCCACAGAACAATCAAATTTGGAGTAGGAAAATTAAACAATGTATTAACAGAAAGTTGGGCTGTAGTTGGTGCTTTGAATCAGCAGTGCAGCTTCCTTTGATTAATTTTATGTTTCACTTTTGCCAGTTGGAGGCAAAAGTTCCCATGAGTAGGAGAGGCTGGGTTCCCACTGGTGTGAAACAGGGAGATGAGAATCTCCTAGTCAGCTTGCAGCTTAGCAAGTACCTTTGTTCTGGGCATTGAAGACATATTATCCTTTAAAAACAAGTTTGTAGTTTCAGGCTGTTGTGGCAGCTGTCTTTTTCATAACTCTTTTCGTTTCTCTCTTGTTGTGTAGTTAGAGCTCATTGGTCTTTCTGATTTTTCTTTGTTACTCATCCTTTTAAATTTGGACATCGGTATGATGCTGTAGTAGTGGTACAAAGCAGGATTCTTTTAATAGTCTTTTAAGTGCACCTGTTATGAGTATAATACTAGTGATTTTCACTCATTAGTGAAAATACTCATAAGAAAAAAGTTTCCTATTTTCTGTTGTGCGAGAGTGACCAATATTTAAGTTCAGAATAGTACTCTTTTTTAAGGGATATTTTCTTCTCTAAGATGATGTAGGTTCCAGTGCAACACAGAGTAAAATGCAGAGTAACACAATGGAAACTAAAGGAAAGAAAGAAAAGAAAGAGAAGAAGGAAAAGAAGGAAAAGAAAAAAAAGACACCTCAGGAGTGGGTGCAAGGATTATCTCCTGAAGGCTATACGTACTACTACAACACAAAAACTGGAGGTAAAAGCTACTGAGGAGTAAGAGCAGGTGTAATTTTTGAATATAAGTGAGAAAAGACTATCTGCAATTTTTTACTTCTCTGCTCTTTCAGTAGTATGCTGTTAATTAAAATGTGAACATTTAGATGGTGTTTTGATATTTAACATTTGAGATGGGTATCCAGAATTTCAGACTGGTTTTGCTGTTGATTAATAATGGAAGAATGCAGTAATTCCACAGTTTCTGGAGCTGTTTGCCCTGCCAGAGGTTAAGTACACAAAGATAGCTGTGTTCTTCCTGAAGAAGCTTTGTGATCAGGAATGTGCAATAAACTGCTTGTGTCTTTCCACATTTACAGGATTTATCTAACTAACTTCTCTTGAGGAGCTGCATGTTGTGATTTACTTTAGAACATAAAAGCAACCCTCTTTTATGATTAATGAGAGTGTTACAAACTGTTTCTTATAAATTTAAGGATTGATGTTAGTATTTACTGTAGTCTTTAATCTAATTTTTTTTGTTTTTTTAAACCAAAAATCCTGTATCTCTGTATCAGGCATAGTAATAGAGTCTGGAGGGTTAGCTCCAGTAAAGCCAGCTGTAATTATGATACTTTGGTTTATTGTTCATAGCATAGTTTGGTCAAGGATTATTCATATTCCAGCATGGTGTATATATATTTATATAATTTGTTTATAGGTGTGCACACAGCAGTGTCATATCCTTTAGATCTGTTTTTAGTAAAGATTATTAAATATAAACAAAATTGAATGATTGAAATGGGTGAAATACGCTTTTCTTTTTAAGAATCACAGTGGGAGAAACCTAAAGGATTCCAAGGCAACTCTCAAAACTCAGAGAAGGTAATCAAATTATTCATAGTTTTCTTTGTCCTTGTAAACAAATAATCTAAGCAATTTGGAAGTCATCTGATAGAGGAAGATAAATTTTTTTCCCTTTAAACTTAGGAAAATATCATTGGGATATGTAGAATCTTTTATGATAAACTGCAGTTTTACTATAGAAATCCTATTTGACAAATTTTTCTCTCAAGGGAAGAGAAGTAATTAGTAGTGGTTGGGTTCCTGCAGAATATACTTCTTTTATGCTTCAACCCAGAAAATTGAAAGTTTTTGGGAAATTCTGAATAAATTCTGTTAAACCTTTTTTGAATGAAATGTAATTACAAAAACTAAATATTACACAGTTGAAGTAGTTAAGCTTAATTTATCTAAGGCAACACTGAGACTGCATTGTCAGGTAGTTGAAAAAAAAGAATACCCATTTTTTTGTGTTTGCTTTATGATACAGTTACATAATAAATTATGTTTTACTGGGTTTCTTACGATCATGGAACCTATATGCAAGCAATTATTCAGCAAAATTAGTAATTTAGTACATTACTTAATTTTCCTTATTTGAGGCACAGAAAAATTTGCAGAATAGTCCAAAGGCAGAACAATTTCTTATTATAATTAATGGGTTTTCCCATGATACTTACCACTCCAGGATTTTTGTGCTTCACAGCATTAAAAATGGGATTTTTCCAACACTCCTGTGATGTTATGTTTCCCTGTTTTCAAGATAGGCATCATATATACACTCTAATTTGATGTCAGTTTTGTTGGGTTTGCCAATGTTGGATTTTACAATAGAGTTCAAAAAAAATCTGGTGTTTTCAGAGTGCTTAACATTCTGTAGCTCTGTATCATTACACTGCGTGCTACTCTGGCTTTCTGATTCCCTTGTCCTGTGGGTTTGCACAGCTTGTTAATCAGCACTTCAACTTTATCTTTCCAGTCAAGGCATAGGATTGCAGTATGTAAAGTCAGTCTGACTGTAGCCTTCCAGTGAAAGATGTGGTCCTGAAACTAATCTTGTATGGTCCTTGGTACATATTCACCCTGACAGTGAACTAGTTCAGGCAGTGAAGGCATCAGAGTTTAGGTTAGTGCTTTGGACACTTACTTCCTTGCTATCAGCATTCTGAATAATCAGAAAAAATGCCAATGTGGGGAGAGCAGATTGGGGGGGAGAAGGCACTCCCTTCCTGGCGTCAATTTGAAGTTAGCTCATCCTAGCCATATCAGAAGCACACACCTTCAGCCCCCAGTATCTCTAACACCACACAGCTGTATTTTTGCTATTCCTCCCTCACCCTGCTCAGTGACTTTGTCCTGAGTTATTTTCGCTATGGCTAAAAACAAGTATTTGATTGCTCCCTTATTTAGTCTGAGCTAAGAATATTGGGAACATTCCAGATCTCTAGCAAGGACTTACGGCCCAGAAATTAAAGGGCATGCTTGCAGTATGTCATGCCAGGAGCCCTCCTGGTTTTACAGCACATTAGGTTTTGCTCAGATTTGGTAAGAGGTGGGGAGAACAGGGTAATGAAGGGGCATGTTGAAGGCTGCCTATAACCAGTTAGACTGACAGTGTGCTTCTTAGCATTTATGCCATGGGACACTCAGTGTGCCTAGTGTCAGATACTGGCTGAAAACCTTTAACCAACAGGTCTACAAATGCTCAGGATCTAATTCTTAAAAAAAAATAGATGGGTCATACTTAAGACTGGGGCTTTTTAGCCTCTTTATACTTAAAATAAACTTTCCTTTTGCTTCTCATGTCAAAACCAGCATACTGAAACTTCTGTGGGCAGAACCTTGAGAAAACATGATTTTGAAGGCTTTTGTGCCTTTGCCTGCTCTGAACCTATCAGTACAATTTTTTTGTGTTTACAGAGTGGGCACAAGAACTTTAATTTCTGATTGTATTGTGTTTTTATTTAAAAACCCCTAAAGTTTTAATAAGAGTATTAAGCAAATGTATAGGTATGCAAAAGCCTGTCTATATATATCTGTCTCTACACACACATTTATTAATACCTAAATTTATTAATACCATAAAATAATGTATGATGAAGTTGCCCAACACAGAGGTGGCAGTAGTGGTACTTAAGGAGCAGGGAAGTAATTGTGTGTATAAGAGGGGATGAAAACTGGTTTCTTAAGGAAGATGTTAGGGCATGGGAAATGACTGATTATATAGATGTATCTGATTCTAAAAAAAAAGAAAAATTACATATCCACAAAGATATACCAGCAAGTTCAGCCACATTTCATGTTTATTTATTAATCAGTAGGAGAAAAGAGTGCATTGTTGAAAACAGTGCTTTAGTAAAGAAGTAAAACTGTTGGCATGCAAAGTTTGGTTCTATAATTATTTGTTGTAATGTTCTATTTTGGGATAATTTTTTATTTGTTTGTGTATATTTAATTTGTGATAAAATGTATTGGTACTACAATATTCTGTATTCTGTAGGCCTCACATAGACCTAAGTCTCCCAGAGAATTTTTTCAGCAGTCTCTACTTAAGACAATGAGACAAATAGGAAATTATAGCCTCAGGAGTGAATACTTGGGAAAACCCAAACATGTAAAATAATGGCCTATATAAAAATTTAAACAGTATTGCAACATGTATTATACAGCCTCATACTAATTATCCACTGTTTGAGAGATAATGGTGTAGGTGCACTTGCAGTTATGGCATTCTGTCTCATTGGAGTCAAAGGGAGTACTTTATAACAATGTTAGGGTTTCAAGGTTTAAATCAGTAAGATGATCACAGACAAAAAGTACTCAGGGGTTGAATAGACTCATAAGTGATGCTTTGGCTGATACTAAAAACTTTTTTATGAGCTCCTGTATCTTTTTCCTAGGGAGCAGAGTGGGTGGAAGGTGTCACTGAAGATGGTCATACCTATTACTATAACACACAAACTGGAGGTAAGAACTTTCTTTCCAGTTAAGCTCTGTTTCAGGAGAAAGGGTTTTCAGAAAAGCATTTTGGTTGCAAATAACTGCATATTTTATTAATTTTTGTATTTTTTAAGCTCCTGTCTTAGTTGAATTAAATAGTTGCTTAAGTCAGCACTAGCTTTCTGGCTGCATTGTCACTGTGCATACGTTGTTGTTTCAGAGGTTTTCTTGGACATTCAACTTGTAATTCTAAACTAGGCATTTGTCTTTACTACATATATATTGAAATTACAATTTGGAAACTAGAAGGAGGCAGGATTTTGTGTTGACAGGCATGTGGAACTGACTAAGAATCTCCTAAACTTTTCGTCTTGCTGACATAGCATTGATAAGAAAGTCCAGAATCTTACCTCCTACTTCTTTTCCACTTTTTTCCCCCTACATGGGGAATTTTGTGGTAACTCCCTCAGAATTGCATCTGTTTTCTAAATCTGTTTGAATCATTTTAAGGTCAATGATGCTTCTCTGGAGAGCAAGTGGTTTTTATGCTGGCTATGAGTTTTCCTTCTGCAGTTGGGTATGAAGTGGCATTGCTAATGATGCACAGAATAAGGGGGAAAAAAACCACCCCCCAAAAAAAAACCCAAAACCTTTCAGTTTTTCGCTGAGCCACTCCTGTGCCAAATTTCTTTTGAAAGGGAAAGGAGATGTTGGTTATTTTTAAGCATTGCCTTTCAAGTTCAGATACATTTTTTTGCCTATGTTTGCTGTTCTTTTAAGTACTTCATGGACATATGACACTTGTGAAGAATATATTTCTTAATTATCACATTTGGCAGAATTTTGGCTTTTGAGATTTCACATTGATCCCTCACTTTTATAAGCTGTAAGTAAGTGTCTTGGGAGTGCTTGAAAATTACTTCTCTGTTCTGTTAACAGTAATCCCATCCTCTGATAACAAGACAAATTTTTAACTTATATAAATAGTTATAAGAGTCTCATGTCAGACACAGAACTTGGGGAACTGATGGCTCCAGGCTTGGTGCTACGAGTCTGGGAGGCTGCACCTACTCCACTCTTTATGTGGCACCTAGGAAAGTGGACTTGCTCAGTTACTCATCTGAAGCCAGGTGACAGCAGTACCCTTAAGAGACTGTGCTGTTCATGCAAAGTTATTAATTTCCAGTTCTTACACCTTTCCTTCTTCAAAATACATCTAGGCACTTACATGTCGTGTTGTTTGCAGTTGGGAAAAAGAGTAGGTTTTTTTTTGGTTTTTTTTACATCTGAAGCCTTATATAAAATTATAGACTGAAAGTTGGTGTATTTTGCCATATTCTTACTAAAATTAGTTTTAAGACCATTGAGTCAACTTTTATTTGAGTATTTCTTCTCAGTATATTTACTGGAATACTACTTCTAAATTGAAAATGAGGATATATGTGTATGTACATATCCTGTATGTACTTCCATGTCTTTTCAGATTGATGTTTGTATTTCCTTGTTTGCTTGAGAGCTCTTTTAATTAGAGACCTAATGTTACTAAGGAAAGTAGCACTAGAAAAGGGTTTAGCTGCCTGGAGACCTGAAGCTTGCAGTTATCATTCTTTACTTTATCCTGTCTTTGTAATCAATTAATAGCTCAAATCAAATAGGCACATCTACAGGGCAATTAATTTATTTGTCTGTCTTGTGTGAGGATGAGAGGGACCATGGTCTTGTGGGTCACGGTTCACCGTGTATGATGTTTTTTGTAAGAGCTAATTAAAACAAGCTTTATCAACAGTGAACTCAGCTGTCCTGACTGTGTCTCTGCTGGGAAGAAAAGTTATCTTTCTGATTATGGTTATTAAAACAAATGTACCAAACAAAGGCAAAAGCTTTTTGCTAAAGTATTTGTTGTATTTTTGCATAAGGCAGCACTGCTTCTGAAAGGTTATGTTGTCGAAGCAATAACAGATCAAAATGAGAAGCATAAATAATGTGGTTGTTCAAATGTCTTGGACAGTATCCACATGGGAGAAACCAGATGGTTTTGTTTCATCTTCAAATGAGAAGGGTCAACGTGACAAGCCTACAGAAACAGCATCTGAATCAGACTCAGAAGATAGTGAGGGTGAAGCAGAGAGTTCAGAAACCAACTTCAAGGTAAGTTTATTTCAGATTTATTTTACATACATGATCTTATACTAGAAAATTATAACTGACTCTTTTATGATTTGTGGTAGGCTGTACTTAGTAAAATGAAATTAAAATGTGTGACTGAAAGTAAAATTTTGCACTTCTTAATAAAATGAGTCTTTTATCAGTTATTTGGCTCATTAGTGGCACTGTTCCAGAATAGAAAGCATGATTTTTCCTTCAATGCACCAGAAATACCTTGAATTTTACAAGACATGTGATGTTCTCTGCGAAAGGTCACTGTCATCTCTCTGAAATAATCCACAAAATAGTTTGGATTTCAGTGTGACAATGACTTCAACCTTTCATTGGTAAATGTGACTGCCAGTAGACCTTCAGGGAATGCTTTGGACTGAAAATGGCATGGTTGTAGTTTCTTTATTAAATTGAGAAAAAACATAGCACATAGTACAAAATCTATATCAATTATATATTAAAAACATAAATTTAAAATTTGAGATAAAATGTGTGATAATGTCTCTGGTTGGGTTAGATGGTTTCCCTGGAGCTGGTAATTCAGAACAGACAAAGACAGTTTAAATACAAAATGTATTCCTTGGCAGGTGTTAATTGTAAAACACATATTTTTGTATCACTGTGCATCATTATAAACTGCCACCAGGTATTAGCAATAAGTGTGTGCATCTGCATGTAGAGAAAGTTGCATGTGAAATTTTTCCTCTTTATTTTAAGATACGCTAAGCTTTGTTTTCAAGTGAGTTTGTAAGTTTGTTAACTTCAGTCTTGGTAGATGGGATTTTCTTGCTTTAATTTCTTGTAATGTTTGAGATATTTTTTTCATCTGAAAAGCTCAAGAAGAAAAATTTGTAGATTATATCACAATATGAATTTATTGTTTCAAGTTACACTTGGTTGAAAATCATGAATATTAGATAATAAGTAGATAATAATAGTAGCAAATAAAACATGTAACATAAATAATGTAAAATAAAGCTACATTATGTTTTTATTTAGGCTTTTTTGCTTAAGATGGGTTTTTTCCTCTTTAGAGGAAAGGACATAATGGTGAAGAATCAGAGGAAGGGAAAAAATCTCCCAAAGCTAAAAAGTTAAGGCCTTATGGGAAATGGCGAGAAGTTAAGTCAGAAGAAACCACAGATAAAGAGGAGAGTACATCGGCTTCCCAAGAAACCTCTAGTGATGGATCTAACAAGACCAACCCTTATGGAAAATGGAAAGCCCTTAAGGAAGTAGGGGAAGAGCAAGAGGAAGAAGAAGCAGGGTAAATATCTTTTTACCATCCTTATTTTCATAATGTTGTTTGCAAGAACTAAAGCTTGTTCCTCTGAATTCCAGCAGCATTAGCACAACTGTGATTGAAATGTTGCTCAAATACAATTCTTTTTTCAGAGGCTGAGTATCAAGTATTAAGATGTTGTTACTCTAAGCTTATGTTCCTTAACATCTCCTTCAACAATCTGATTCAGCTGCCCCAGGAGTTCCTATAATCTCTCCACCACTCTCTCACTCTCTCCACCACTCTCGCTCTCACTCTCTCCCTCTCTCCCTTTCTCTCTGTCCCTGCCCATGTCAGACCAATGAACTCCAGATATTTTCATGAAGTGCATCTGATCAGAAGGGTTGTTTTGTTTTTTCTGTAATAATGCCTGTGGTGGATCTTTTGTTTCTTCCTTGTGAAGTATGCTTTTTTATTGTCAGCATCTTCTTGTGAGTCCCTCAAGGAGTCTGGTGAAAATAGGTTTTGGAGACTGAAAAGATCTTCCTTGTGCTTACTCCATTCTCCAACATTATTGAGCAGGTAGACCTTTGACTGTGCTCATACTAAATTAAGCACTCTGCACTTCTTGGAAATGATAATGTTCATGTAACACTTCCTGAGCCGCTCCTTGACTCCTGAGCTGAAAAATTCTTCTGGGTTTTCGGAAAGCACTGTATAGTAAAAAGTGCTCTCAGCCACTGAACCTGATAGATCAATCTATACTTAAACAGAGAAGCTTGGGATGAACACATGTCAATGACACAAATGCAGTTGTTCATTATTTACTTTAAATTCAGGCTAAGCACAGTGTTGACCATTTCCAGAAGGTTTACACTTTTGGGATATTGCAACAATCACATTTCTTGACTTGCCATCATTCCTGTGGCTCCTCTTTGGGTGCTTGAGCAGATCCATGTCTTCCTAGAAGCACCTGAGACTGGGTATAGTACATGAGCTGACATCAGACTAGCACTCGGTAGTAGCAGAAGTATTCTTGTGTGGATGGGCCAGTATCTCTGCGGCAGCGTTGTGCTGGTGCGATACCTGTGATTTAGGTCACTTTCTGCCAGCTCTTCATTTCTTCTCTGTCATATGTTTGTGACATGGGTTATCCTTGTGGAACATAGTGTTTGGCTGCTGACCCCTTAAAACTGATAGGTCATTTTTAGTTGCTGTCTTTGATTTGTTTGGATCAGTATTGGCTGTGTTCCTGCCCTCCGAAGCCACCTCTCCCAGCTTAGGGTCACTGTCTGATTTGGTAAGCTGGGTCTCTCTTCTGTCATGCAGTCCTTTCAGGATGGACACTTGAGGAAGACAACTCAATGGTGTTCTGGCAGTGAACTACTGCTACTACTCACTGTCTACTGTCTTTCAATATTCTTAAATTTACAGACATACAGCCCTGTTATCTCTTGCAGGACTGTTGACACCATGAGTGCTTGGGCCATGCTATAAGTTCTGTACAGAATGACATGTTCATTTGTTACTTTTTATGGCAGCCTACACAGAAGAAACAAAGAACATGAGTGTTTTTTCTTGATGCCTGTCATGATGATGACTAGAAGACTGCATCCAGCTCAAAGCTGTTTTGTCAGATAAAAATAGCTGTTGCTGTCTGCAGTACACCATGTTGCCTTCTCCATGCAGATTAACCCTTTTGCATTTTCCTCTCTTCTCCCAGTGAAAAAGTGGACCTGGAGCTTCCAAGTACAGAGTGTGACAATGCAGCACCCCCAGTGCTAGAGGATCCAGAAGAGGAAACAGTCATATTTAAAGAGAAGACAGTCACCTCCCTTGGAGACCTGACAGAAGGGGTGCCAACGTTTAAGAAGAGGAAATTTGAAAATGGAAAATCTAGAAACTTAAGACAAAGACTAAGTGATCAGTAATACTTAACAAATCATTTTAGATTCTGTTTGAGCTAGAGTGAATCAAAAGTTTAATATTTTAAACAGGCTTTTATAAAGAAAATGTTGGATAGAAGTTAAGGATTTATAGGTATTAAAACATATGTGAGTTTAATATTTTTTTATTTTATTTTGATGTGATTGGTTTTGGAATGGAAGTTTGTGTTAAATTACTTATGCAATACTGTAAATACATGTATTCTTTATTTTAACCATGCCATCCAAGTTCTATTTGCTCTGTGTATGCTGTCTTAAATACATTTCATAAGGTTTTTTACTCCTTTTCTAAGTATGTGAGTGTGTAGTAATCCTTAATCTGACAAAAATGAAGCAGACCTTTGATTTTCATAGTGGAGCTGGATCAGTAGAATATACTAGAGAGTAAAATCATCCTCCAAAATTGTTCATGTGGCATAGTTTCTCCACTAATGAGTAGAATATTGTGCTTACTAACCTTCGTCTGATTGCTTGCAAAAGAGTGGGTGGTGAGACTGCCAACATTTCAAACTGATCATTTGGAAGATGTTTTTAGAAGAGTTTGTCACATCAGTGCCACCCATACCAAATTATGTTCTGAAAAATGATTTGTGTGTGTGCATGGTAAATGTATTAAACCTTTGCAGAAGATTTAACCCTGATGAATCCTAACTTGTAGTAACAGCACCAGAACCACACTGTTGGAGTAGACATTTCTGTGATGTCTTCCCGTCATCCGCATTATTGTTGTCTACTTCAATTTTTCCTTCCTTTTACTTAGCAAGTTTTCTTTTTTAGTCTTGCCTTCTTTTTGTCTCTTTCCTAGCAAAAAACTACTTGCCTGATATCTTAATGGAAAAGTTCTCTAGAGACTTGGCCCTGCTACAGCATACAGGACCATTTTTGAGGTGGTTGTGTTTTTTTCTGTTGTTTACAAGTGTGTGTTTTATGGTTGCAGTGTTTGATAAGCTGAGAGGGCCTAAGTGTGTTGAAGCTTCATCATTCTCAGTACCATAGGGGAGGAAACCAAAAGACCAGCAGAGCTGGTGGCTGTAGAGTCCAAGATGACTTGGATGTTTTCTTAAGGATTGTAGATTTGATTCCTTTACTTGGTGGGATTGGTCTGTATTGAGCATCACCAGGATTCATTGTCTGTTTCAGAATATAGCTGCACTCATTGCTTCTCCAGCCATCAAACAGTGAAGCAGAAAGGTCCAAATAATGAATCTGGTAAAAACTACATCTCTGTTCTTAAAGCTCACGGTGTTTTGTTCAGGAGAGCCTCAGTCAAAAAAAAAAAAAAGAATGCAGCTAAAGCAGTTGTTAAAAGTCAAGCAAAATAGAGTTGGTAACTGCTGAGCTTAAATTTCTTTGAGGAAACAACTATTAATTTGTTGGATCAATTGAGAAAGGAATGCAGGACAGGGAATCTGGTTTATTGTGTGTTGAAGTGGAAGTTAAAGTTCTTTTTTTTATTCTGTGACTTTTACTGTATTTAGAAGAGGATTAATTATTCTTTTTAATCCTGTGTGTTTTCTTGGCTTCCTCAGGGTTGGTGTATTTTGGCTGATGTTTGTTCTGATAAATTTGAAAGTTTACTGTAATATCTGACCCTGATATCTGTCCTGAGATGCAGGACACATGCAGGATGCTTCAAAGTCTGAGATGGAGTACAACACGTACTCCAAGGAGAGGGTTTTTTAATTAGATTTTTTAGGGTTTGTTCTTACTTGAACATTACTCCAGGAGCCTGCTCTAACTTGAAGTTTCCTTGTATTTGTGGCTAGTTTACTCTTCCAATTTACACAAGTCCTGCCCTTGAGCTAAGTAGTTTTCTTCACCTTGAATCCATCACACCTTCTCTCTTTGAAATCACAGTGTCTTTGTGTGACAGGATCTTCAGTGTCCCACCAGTGCTTCTCTTCACCCATTCCAGCCCTAGTCTGCATGGACTACACTTGCCTAGATGGATTTCCCTGCACGAGTTCACCTCGATTAAAGCCATGCATGATGTCGCCAATACTTCCTTAGCATTTTGGAAGTAACTCTTGATGCATCCCTAAACCTCCTTTGCTTTTCACATGACCCCGCATGCTCTCTGCCATGGGCACCCTTCCCAGTGACTTACCACTACATCTGATTCTCTCTGCTCCTTTGCTTTTGCTAGCTGCTGAGTTACCAGCTGGTCATGCTTTCCTTTCAAGCACAATTCTTTATTTTCTTAGACAGTTTTTTGTACTGCTGCACTGATCCTCCTTCTGTTGCTCCAAGCCTAAAGTATATGCATTTCATTATGATTTCTGAAAAGTCATTTTTGTTTATTAGTACAGTTTTATTGAATAGCATAGGGTTTTCTTGTAGGCTACACTTTTAATATCCTCTGAGGAGGATTGCTTTTCTCTTTCAGTGAGGTTCCCAAAATATTAGCATCTTTCCTTTAAAATGTTTTGTCACTTTGAAGTGGTCAAAGGCAGCATTTAAGATACCTGTAAGTAAATCTCTTGAGCAGATGTTTAAAGACATCTGAAAATGAGTTTTCAAATCTTGTTTCCTTGTGGAGCTGCTGTTTAGTTGTAATATGAGCCAAAGGTCTTTGTATTGTGTTAAACAGACAAACCAGAACATTAGGAAAAAAGATTAAAAGTTTTCTTTGCTCACAGCTAGTAAAGTTAGTTTAAATACCATACGTGTGATTTTAGCTGATGTGACTTGTAAAGCCTGCATTTCACAAAGAAATACAGCACTCTGCTCTCCACTACCTCTGCAAGTCAGAGACCAGTTAATTCTTTGTTCATAAGTGTAAGTTATGAAAAGGGCCAGTTGAATGAATTTTGATATATCCAAAACCATTGTTTAATTTTGCACCATGCTGTCATTCAATTTCCTTACTGTGTATCTAAACCAAATATTTTCTGCTCTACACAGAAATACTGTCTTGTGTGAGATCTAAGGCAAACATTGCTTTTCCAGGACATCTGTTTTACACAGATCTCCCTCCCTTCTGTCGTATCTCCATGCAAACTCTTCTGCTTTTGGAATTTGCTATAGGAACCCTCTAGGTATTGCCACAGTTAGGCTCCTCATCTACTAACCCTTCTTTGGGCTGCACTGGCTTTTGACAAAGCAATGTTCCTCGTACTGTTTCAGCCAAGTGTTGTCTTTTCTGGCTGATCTATTTTCTGTCAGACAGAGTTTTTATCTGCTTGCCTGTTTTTATTGCAAGCTCCTTGACTGAGGACTACACCCTTGGTTTTAGATGATGTCATGGACATTATGAGCAATATGAGGAGAGCCAGAGAGCAGGGGGGAGTCATTGCAATTTCTGATGATAATTTCTTCTGTGTGGTTTTGAGCCAGTCAGTTCATTGCTCTGTATTTTTCTTTCCTTGCCTCAGGTTTTGATCCACCCTGTCTGCATAAGACTTGTGTGTGTTTTTACAGCAGGGCCTGCCTGAAGTTGGTGATGCTTTTAGAAGCAAATATATTGCATATACAGAAAAAAGAAAAAATATTTTGTTGGGCATTTGCTATGCCAGGAGCTGTGCAGAGACTGCTGAATTTTACCCATGTTATAGAATAATCCTTGTTCCTATTTAGGCTAAAATACATTTTAATCCTTCACCTGAGGATTTGTTGATTGAAATCCACACTTTCCTAATAGAGTAAAGTTTTGTTTTATCCCTCATAGATAAAATCTGTGCCTGCAGCATCATCCAGTTTCAATATTCAGTTTTAGAGATGGGAGGGCTGGTCATGACATGGATTTGAGTTAAATTCACTAACCTGTGCATGTATAAAAATATTTCTTTTTTTCTTTTTTTCTACCCTGAAAGAAACTCTATTTCAGTGCAAATTTTGGCATCTCAGAAAGGGAGTAAAAAACAATTTCATGCTGCTTGGTTTCTTTGATTTGTTTTTTGAGTTGTGTCTCCCCTTTTTTCATACTTTCCTTTTTATTGCTGTCTTCCTTGAATTGTCTTCCTCCAGTATTCCCAGATATGCAATCTCTATCACCGCTGTGCCGTGTTTCTGGTGTCCTCCTTCACCTCCTCCCCTGCTCTGCTCAGATTTCCAGAAAGCTTCGTGTTCTGTAGCCACTGTGTGTCCAGGTCCCGGCTCCCAGGAGTGCTTCTGCTGCCTGTTTGCACTGTGCCCTGATGAGCCCTGTCTGTTTTCCAACAACACACAAGCTATTTCGAAACTTTACATGGACTCCTTTGATTTCCTTTTCCCAAGACCGATTCCATTCCATTCCTCATACAGGGTTTGCAGCCCTGTTTAGATCCTTTTGCTTGTTAGTACAAAAGCTGTCTCTGTACCTCCTTCTATCAGCTTTGGCAACCCTAGTGTTCTGTTTTGTCAGCCAGACCTCTTCAGTCTCTCTTCTGTCTACCTCTAAAGTGCCCCTACCTTCTACCTGCTAAATTATTTAACTTAGAATTTGTGTTAACCATTTGTGTGATTAACAAATTTAGCTTTGTGAAATGTTTCAGGATAGAACTTGAATACAAGTTTCTGTACAAAGCAGAAAGTGTTGCAAATTATATCTGAAAAAGGCTACATTTGCCCCAGAGGATTCCCAGAGAGCCAGATTTCAGAGATTCAGGGAGAATTTGGGGAATTCTCAGGATTCCCAAAAGCAGACTTGATTTTACCTGTAAAACCATAAATAGCCTATGTTAAAAACCAGCAGTGTTGTACAGACCATGATCTGGAGACAGTGGATTTTAATGGCTTGCTTGGGGTGATTGAAAAGCGTTTGTTTTAGTTTATAAGTAATGTCTGCAAAGTTAGACAGCTGGTTTCTCTTCTCAGTTGCAATTACAAAATATTGCAAGCTCTTGAAGTGGAATTTATATGAAAATACTGAATAAAGCTTTCATTTGAACAATCTGTCACCATCGTTCATCTGTTCAGGGGACTTAGGGCAACCTGGGTGATTTAGGGGTGCAGATTCTGTTCAAAATGGGGCCTGGGGTAAACATAAACTAAAATAGCTCTGTAAATATAAAAATGCTTCTTAAAAATAAATACTTCTATTTTGTGGCTACCAACAGAATGTCTGTGTGCCTTCCTGTAGCACCTTAAGCAGTAACTGGAAATTGGTTTATTCTGTGCATCGATTATGAGTAACAAAAACCGTGGGTTTACATTTTTTATTTAAAAATTTTTAACCGAGTTCAGGTTAAGATTTGTTGCAGTTACCATTAGTAACATTCAAAATAAAGCTCAATATATGAGCTTTTTGATTACAACCGACTGTGATTTAGTATCACATCTATTTGCTGGCCTTAGGAACAATGAGCAGTGCTCTGAGGGTCAGATACACACTCGATGACTCAATGAAAGCAATCGAGGCGAGGTACCCGGGCTGCCCTCCTTTTGCAGAGGCTGAACATCCATCTCTCTACACCATGGAAGGGCTGCTGCTTCTGGGCACACGCAGCTTTTGTCTGGCTTCCGTGCTGGCTGGGTGAGACCTCAGCAGAGAACTGAAAGAGATCCAGGAGCTCCATTTGCTATCAATCAGCGGGATCTGCAGAGCGGTGGAGCCGGTGCCTTGCACGAGCTGTGAGGTGACATCGGTGGGTAAGGCCCCAGACAGTGCTGAGGGAGGCCAGGCAGAGGGGTGGTAGTTTGTATTTGTGGTAACACTATTTGACAAGGAAAGCTGCAGAAGGCTGTTTTGAGCAGAGGAACCTCCTCTTGCTCTTGTTTCTCCCCAAGAAATTGTTTTCCCTTTTCTTCCCATTGCTTTGTTACTGTAATTTTTCCTGCTATTGATTTCACTGCTGAAAGTCCTGATTGCTTGTAGGAACCAAAAAGCCCAAGCTGAAATATTCCATCCTGAAAACACCTCAGAAATAGCAGTGTTATGCTGCACATCCTTTCCTTGAGGACACCTGCCATGGTCAAACACAATCTCTCAGCTCTTAGCTCTTGCATCCCACAGAAAGGCTGGGTGGAAGAACTTAGAATAAAATATGGCTTCAAGTATTTTTTAAGTTTGGAGAAAGCAATTTCAAATAACATGTTCTCAATGAGGAGAAGCAAATATATCTGTTTTAGTAAAGTAGAGCATTGCAGGCAGTGGCCTCCAATATAAGTGTTTCCACTCTGTCCCAAACTGTCACAGCTGTATTTTCCTGGCATACACATGTATATGCAATTGCAGGAAATGCTTACGACAAAGACCCTTCAGGATCTCCTGGGCCAGGCTGGCAGAAGGGGCTCAGCTTCTAAATTCCAGTACCCACATTTGGGACATCCAAAACTTTACTAGTAAAGAGAGGAGCTGCTGTCTGCTTTCCCTCTTCCCATCACTCTGCAGAAAACCATCAACAAAAAAGGGCTACAGAAAATTAATCAATCACAAATATCCATAAGGTCCTGCAGAAATATCACTCTCTTTCTTCCAGTAAAATAAACGAGGCTCCTATTTTTAAGTGTTTCGGTAATTTTTCATAGTAAAGAACTTAGTGGACTTAATGAACTTAGTAAAGAACATAGTGGAATCTTATTATTTAATTTTTTTAAAGAAGTTTCTAAGAGAAAGTTAGAAATGTTTGAGAAATATAATTAATAAAATTAGTTGGTGCATTTAATTGCATAATGGAAGTGAACATGGTAATTGGATAACCATGTTAGCTGGATATTCTCCTATTACAGCTGATCATATTAGTTATTGCCAGTCTGCTGGCACTGCAAGAAATAAAAGCTCAGTTGCAGATCTTTCTGGAGGGTTCTGTTTCTGGACTGCTTACTGAAACAAGTCAAAGTTCAAATGAATCTTGAATTGTATGGTAGTAAGTTTCCTGATTGACTTGCAGAGCTACCAATTAAAAAAAGAAAAACAAAAAACAACCAACCCAACCAAAGCCCCAAAGCTTTTGTAATTAAAGTGTTGGAAGCAAGAGACAAATTGTCAGACAAAGCTTGCTGATAAGAATACACAAAAGAATGGAAAAATAATTGCAGAATGGAGGAACTGTGTATAATTTCCCTGCTTTCTTCCTGTTAAAATTCTATCTTTCTTAATATAGCTGAATAATGTTACAATTGTTGCTATATATACAGTAATAATAACTACACCCTTTAGAAGAACATTTCCTCACACTGCATCATTCCTGATTACAAAATAAACATGCAAGTATAAATCAAGCACAAGGCAGAATTTCAATTGTAACAGTGAACTGGTTCTTCTCATGCAGAAGACAGTGCAGAGCAGCTTTCCAGCAGAACCTGGGATGAGCAGGATGTAAAGAAGATGCCACGATCTGGCAGCTGAACCCAGCTGAGCAGAGCACCAATCTTTGTGCCACCCTGAGCAGGGAGCTGCCTGTTACCTCATAAACTTAATGGAAAACTAGAGCATGTACTTCTACACGCCACTGCAGCACATGGGCCAGTCCCACCACAAGCTGACCCAAGAGTGCCTGAAGAGCACTTTAACAGGCTTTAACAGGCTTCTCTTTTAACACTCTGGCCCCTTCACTCCCTTTGGTTTTGTATATTTACTCTTAAAAAAATAAAATATCATAATACAAAGTTATTCCTAAGGGATTTAATTTAGTAAGCTCACACAATCAGTGGAAAAAAATAAATAGAATTCATGAGGCCAGGTTCTGGACTATGTTAGGGAAGATCAGTTTCTTTCACCTGGAGAGGAACATGTCCCACCACCAAACGAAAGTGCACTGTGTGGTATTTATTCTGCTCCACAATTCTGTGCCTTTCCAGCTGCAATGCTGTCAAGAGAAGGATCAGCTTAACAAAGCCCAGCTGCCAAGACAGGAGGAGTGTCCACACAGAACTCCAAGCTGATGCTTTTCTGCCAGGGCTGCTGCAATAAATTCAACCCACTTGCACCAAGACACAAAAGGAACAGTATCATACACTGAAAAACAGAGAAATTTGTTTTAATAATCTAAGAAACACATCTGTTTTATTTGGTTACCAAACATAACAATTCTGTTTTAATTCAACTTGAGGTCTTCAGCCTCCTCCTTCTAAGGTCTGCAAATTTTCTAGATATTGGGTGACAGCCTCTATCTCTGCAAACTCCAGTAGTCTGTTAATTAGCTTATCCAGTGCTTCCTTCCCACTTAGAATTTCCTATGAAAAAAAGCAGACAAAAGCATTACTGACTGTCCTTCAGCATTATTCTGAAAGAGCAACTACTCAAACCCCTGAAATGCACTTTGCCTGCAGTCCCTCCCCTTGCTCATCCTTGCAGGTCCCTCTCACATGAAAGCAGCAGTGGTGGACAGCAGCAGGACATCAGCCTTCTGCCTGTGCAAGGCACATGGATTCTGGCAGCAACAAAAGCAGCTACTGCCCTGCTTTCATGTAACCCATGCACCTACATGAAAATTCCCTGCAAGAACAATCAAGGATTGAAGAACCTCATTCAAATACTGCTGTCCAAGGCAAGAGTGAGCCTGTTTTGAAAGCAAAGGTCAACTAACTTTGTAAGGCAATTTGTGGTTCCAGTTTCACTCAAGAAAGATCGAAACACTAAGTAAGTGACCAACAAAAGCCACTTTTATGCAATCATGGAACTATTTCTTCTGCCACGGTATTCTGCACTCCATTAACTATGAACCATTCCATATTCAGTATGCCCTGCATTCTCTGGAGTTACCCAGGCACCTGTGGGTACAGTTTGAAAAGTGCTGCTCCTTATGACACAGTACTTACAGCAAGCTGCATACCTAAGCCAAAATATTGAGGGATCACCCTAAACTTTCTCTTTCGTCAATTTAATACAAAAAGATTGATTATTAGGGTTTTTTTCCCATTGTAAAAAACCCCAATAAACAGAATCACAGAATGGCCTGGGTTGAAAGGTATAGTAGAGATCATCCAGGTCCAAACCCCTCTGCTATGGCCAGGGACACCTTTCACTAGACCAGGTTACTCAAAGCCCCATCCAACCTGGCCTTGAATACTTCCAGAGATGCAGCATCCATAGCTTCACTGGGCAACCTGGTCCAGTGTCTCTCCACCCTCACAATAAAGATATTTTTCCTAATATCTAATCTAAATCCTACACCCTATTTTAGTTTGAAGCCATTCCCCCTTGTCCGGTCACTACACGCTCTTGCAAAAATCTCTCTCTTTCTTGTAGGCTCCCTTTGAGTACTGGAAGGCTGCAATTAGGTCACCCCAAAGCTTTCTCTTTTCCAGGTTGAACAATTAGTAAGACTTAAGCCATATGTAGGTATTTACTCAGAAACAAGATCTCAGATAATCTTAGAATTAAAACATTCAATTTCAGTTTATTTTAACTGTGGCCTGTGATGCAAACATAAAAGTTTTCCTCGTTCTTTACTCCAGCATTTGGAGGAGGAAAGAATGGCCGAACAAAAATAAAAATTCCTTCCTGTCAGGTTTTTGGTTTGGATGTACTATGCTTCAAGAATCTCAAATGTCACTTGCCCACTTTGGCCAAAGGAGGACTACATACTTGGTCACTTTCCACCCATATAGTAGGAGAAAAATACACAGAGAAGTAGGCCAGTGAGCTACAGCCTGTGTCAGTAATCTCTAAGACTACAAGAAGGCAGGAAAGAAAGTTTAAGCTTTCTAAATCTGGTGTTCTGTCAGAGCACAACTGGCTACTTTCTTCATATATATATATATATCTTAAGTTGTGCTCACTAAGTTAATAAGTTAATTCATTAATTTTCTCTTCCTATGGTAAACGTAAATATCTAAATACCCTCAATAAGGAACCCTTACCTTGATATTGCGTGCATCATATGAGATCCTGTGGTCAGTGACTCTGTCCTGGGTGAAATTGTAAGTACGAATTCTCTCTGACTGGGCTCTTGTTCCCAACTGCAGCAAAGCAGGAAAAAACAAAATCTGTTGTGTTTTAAAAAAACCAAATACTTCTCTAGAACAGGATGCTTAAAATAAACTGTAATGGATCAGCCTGTTCCAACTACCAACCTAGTGGTCGCTGGCTTGGCACATGGGATTTTTTAAAATATTGTGGCATTACTGAACTGCATTGTTTGTGATTCTGTATCACAAACCATGTTGCTATATCCTACAGCACATTTCTGTTCCAGCTCTGTAGCTGAAAGAACCACATAACTCTCAAAGGTCGTGTAAGGTACAACAGTCCTTACATCAAAAAATATACAAGTGGGGTTTTCAGGGCATGGGGAGGGTTGTAGCTTCCACACAAAATAATGAAAATAGGCTCCACTAATAATGGAAGCAGCACAGTCAACGCGTGGCTGCTGGAAATTAGCACCAAAAGAGACTTAGATTAAGAGTAAGAAGTTACCCTCTAGTGGTGAAGTGTGAGAGTGCAAACAGCAATTCTAACTTTGGAAGCAGAAACCCAAATGTAGCTCTGTTGGGACTAAGCACTTCACTAAACACTGTGGTCTCTGCTAAAATTGAGAATTAAATGCTAAAAAACGCTCAGAGAAATAAATGGGTGTCCGTTTCAGTGGGCTTTGGTGAAAATTTCATCTTCACTCAACACATGTATTTTAGAATGTGGAATTTCTTGAATAAATTCTGAAACATTAGGAAAGGTAATTAAGTTTTGCCCGATTTTCCACTAAATATAAATACAAATATAAATATAAATAATACAAATACTTTATGCAGCTTTGAAGGCTCTCAAACTGAAATTAATAACAAAAGACAAATGGCTCACTGCTTACAATGATGGGGTTAATAATCTGCAGGGACAATATGCTTAAATGCAACATGAAATAAGTGACTAAATAGCTGAGCTGGAAAATCTGGAGTACTGAGTAATTCTGAAGCATTTTTATTCCAATAGATCACTGTTGAAGTCTGAACCACAAATGGGAAAATACTCAAAGAATGGGAAAAGAATGACCGGAGATTTTGAGCGAAAAGCAAACTTCGCAGCCTAACTTGAGGTACCTCTTCCAGAAGCTGTTTCTTCCTCAAAAGGTTACCTAAACTGTATCAAATAAGCTGCTACTTAATTGCATAGTGACAGGATTGTTTATCTACTTGTTTCTCTCAAAACCTCCTTACAGCCTTAAAATACTCTCCTTTAGAAGCTTCAGAGAACTCCTGATCCTAAGTTTCATTGAATGAACTTTTTACTGATGCTTGATTTGTGTAACTCTGGCCTTAATGGGGGCATTCAGCACACGATGTTGAATTTTCCCTTTCCAAAAATTTCAGCCAGTCTTTTGACCCTTCTTTCCAGCCTCAGTTGATGTCTCTTTCCATTGCCTGAGAAGTCTACAATAGCATTGAACTGGGGTAAGTAAAGGCAGACTTACTTGTATTTTAAAGTACAAGGTCCTCCTCCCTTGCAAGCACCCCTAGTTTAGACACACACTCTCACTTGCTGTGTCGCCCAAAGAGATCAGAAACCAACCTACAACACAACACCCTCTCCAGACCTCGGCACCACTTGTCCTCACCTGCAGTTTCCTGGCGCTCTGCTCTTCACTGAGCTGCTTTTCAATGGCCTGCTGGTACAGCTTGGCTCTCAGTGTCCGCAGAGCTATGTCCTTGTTCAGCTGCTGTGACCGCTCCTGCTGGCACTCCACCGCCAGTCCTGCACGGAGCCATCCAAGAGCCCATTGTAACGAAGAACAAACAAGCTGAATTAATTCTAACACATTAGGCACGTGAAACCTACTGGAGTGCTGGTTTGTAGGGCCTTTCAGCTGTAGGATACAAAGTCATTTTAACACATTGGCCAGAACCATTAGTGCGTTTTTAAACTTGTCACAGCTGTATTGGGGGGGTTTTGTTCTGTGCTACAGAAAAGTCAGGGATATTTTAAAATTTCGTGAAGCAAACAAGTTTCTGACATTGCCTCTAGAAACTGGGTTCACTCCAAAAGTCAATCACACAATTAGCTGTCATATGTTAAAAATGCAATTTCAGCAGTCTGCAAGAGCATGTTTGAAAGAGCGTAACACAAATTTTTAAAATCTTAGTCCAGATAAGCTCTTGGAGACTAGAAAATTCATTATTCTAGGAGAATGGGGTGCTTAATCAGCACTGGTGAGTCTTGAATTTAATTATGAAAAATGAGATAAAACAAAATAAAGGTATTTAAAAGAAGTGTCTAACTTCTCATTTGATTTCTGAAAGAAAAATGTGTATGGGGAACAGCTGTTTTCAGGTCACTATTGGAATTTCCTGTGCGTAAAGCGATCCTGCATCTTAGAGAGAGAAGCTCACTGAGTTTCAATAAAACAAATCCCAAAAAAGACAGAGTGGTCCAGTCTACACAGTACCTTCCCATCAACATACATTTTCCTTTCTATCCAACACATGCTAGCATTATCTAGTATTGAATGAAAATCTTCAGGCCTTCTTTTTAATCAGTCATGTAACTACAGAGATTCCAGCTAGGCTAAGCATGCCCATGCTTGCCAGTGGCCATTACTGCTGAAGGTACAGAGCACACAGTGCAAATCATTTACATCTTCTACCCTGTCCCTGTCACCCTCCATTTGTTCTTCCATCCTTCAAAGACAGTGTGTTCATGAAACACTCCCTCTAAAGACAGAACTGGCATAATCACCATGCCCCTGGTACACAGCCCCTTTCTCATACTGCCTGGCTACAAGAGGGACAGAACCAGAAGGGGTTACTTCTCTTTTTTTGCTATAAGGCCCAGCCCTCCAAGAGACAACCTGCAGGACACAAGCCTCCTTTTCACTATACAGATTCAGTGTGATTAAAAGTACAAAGTACAGCCAGACTTACCTGTAGGAAGGTGCACAATCCTCACAGCACTATCAGTTTTGTTAACATGTTGCCCTCCCGCTCCTCTGGCTCTGAATGTATCTATACGCAAATCTTTGGGATCCACTTTAACATCAACCTAGAATAAAAGAAGATTATGACTTCCTGCTCATTCTAAAAACATTTGGATGACAGTGACACTCAGCATTAATAAGAAATCACTTCTCAAAAAATTGCTCCTTTACAACTGTTCCTAAGTAAGTCATAATCATTATAATTTAAAAAATACAGTGTCAAATATCTCTGAAAATCAAATGATGCCGTAAAGATTTCACTTAGTTTTTTCAAACTCTTACTCCAGGTCCTTCACAAAACAAGGTATGTGTGTGTATCAAACAAAACACAATCAATGTTTTGCAAAACCACTAGCTTTGGCAGAGAGGCTAAGAAATAAGAAAGGATTTAAAAAACACTTCTGAACAACAGTGCAAGGATCTTGATCATGAGTCAAGCCTGAACGATTCTTGCAGCAGTACTTAGAATCATCTGAGGAGAAAATAGGTATATCCAGATCCATTCAAGTAAGGATTGCTACACTGGAAATAGGAGTCCATGATGACCTGGAACATAGTTTGAGATCAGTGGATGGGAAAGGAACATTCAGATCTGATCAATGTTGCACGGAAAGTACCACGAAGAAGCAGAAGAAGGTGCAGGAAAAGCCTACAGGATCTGGTTTTTTGTGTAAATTGGTGGTCTAAGTCAGAACTGTTGGTATCAGTGAGATCTCAGACAGAATAGCCAACACACATTCAAAGGAGACTGTCCTTGATTTATCGGAGAAGGACACTAATAATTAAAATGAAACAAAAAAAAAATTTAAAAGTACTGTAGAGGATCACATTGCTATGCAACACTGAGTATTTTTTTTATATATTCTGTGTCTTAGTATGTGATGTAATTTAAAATTGGCTTACTCATAGCAGTGAGCCTTAGCAGCCAGTGTTGGGGCTGGAACACTTAATGAAATGATTACTCACTCACATGCCATTTCAGGCAACAGCAAATCTCCACGAAGTTGCTTCTGATGATCCATTTATACATGTAAGGTACAGAGCCAGGGACTATCACCTCTTAGAGTCAGAGCACTTGTGGTTCATTTGCTGGGACTTGCACAAAGCACTTGCTTATCAGTGAAATCCCCAAAACAGTAACATGTTTTTAAATAACACCTACTCCAATGCCAAAATGGGAGAGCAGGGGTTCAGCACCATCTTCACACCAATGAACAGTTTACCTCCTCTGGCTGAGGGAGGACAATGACTGACATTGTCCCAGTGTGAATACGCTGCATTCTTGATGACATGCCCGTCTCAGGGATTCGCTGGACTCGGTGAGTCCCTCCTTCATATTTCAGATGCCTGTAGACATTCTCTCCTGAAATATGAGCAGCAGCATGATGCAAGCCTCCTGGAGAGACAAACAGTGTGTGACAAATACAGCAGAGAAACACTGCTTTCAATTTGTCTTGGAATCTCTGAAGAACTGCTGTACCTATCTCAGCTGGTGTGTAGTTCACGATGTCAAAGGTCCAACGTTTGTAGTCGGCATAGCTCTGGTACATGTCAAACATTTCTTTAGTGAACTGTTGGCAGATATCCCCTAAAAATTAAAAGGCATTATCACACAAACAGCAGTTTTTTGATTTATCTGCAACTCTAACCCCAGTCATTAGGCAGGTTAATGCTCATCTTTAGAAAGTACAGCTTTATGCCAGAAAAGTATAAAAAAAGCATTAAGAATAACCCATAAAAGGTTTAATGGAGTTGGATGGAGGTTGGAAGTAATCTTCACTGCAGGGGCTTTGCTGACCTCCAGTTGTTCTGCCAGCTGTCACTTCTAGTATGACAGGACTTCTATCATATTTTTCCTTTGGCACTAGAAGCTGGAAAAGCTGAAAAAAAAAAAAAAAGAATGCCATTATCTCCTTCATGACCCTGGATCTTCTCTTAATCTAATTCACAGCCAGCCTTCACAATTGCCACAGCCTGAGCACACACAACCACTGACTTTGGCAAGCTGGTTAAGTAGGACTAAAAACTGTCCAATGACAATTGCAACACAGTGCAGTCAGTGTGGAAATGCAACATGCTAGTGCATCCACATGAAAGCTGGCTGAAAATCCAGACCTGCCAAGTCAGGTGCCAGGTCACCCACCCCAGCCCCAGCTACCTATGAAAACAAAGTTATTAGCTAACCCAGCCAATATTTACATTTAATCTCATTTTTCAGAAAGTCACACTTCATATTACTTCAGTCTGAGTATAGAAATGAGCCCAAACACAGTGGGCTCCACAGAAATGTTTCAACTTCTTTGCTTATATCTTCCCTAATCATGGGGTGCTGTCAGCTGAAGAGAAAATGAAGGGACTGCAAGTTCCAATCAGAAATTCTTCAAGAGTGCATGCTCCACTGCTACAAACAGTTACTAGGATGTCATGGTAAGTCTCAGTAGCACAGACTCACCATTTTTTTAATCCCCTTCAGCATTTACAGACAGACAAGTAAGCAAGAGAAATTACTCAAATAATCATCTTTAAAGACACAATAGTCTCTAAGAAGCTTATTAATAATCAATGTTGGCACTTCTTTTCAGGGAGAATACAGAAGCTGGACTTGTGTTTCATTAAACTCAAGTGTCAGAATCTATTGGTAAGATCATAAAGGAAAGGTTTTCTGACATCTTTATTTACAAAGCTGTAAAATTTTACCTCAGGCTCACCTTTCTGCACAACGTGTTCATTTTTTTATCCAGGCTTTCCTTCTCTTCTAAAGCAAGTTCCAGAAGTTGTTTCTCATCTCTGCTGTCTAGCTCTAAATTCAAACAACAGGAATAGATGTTAGCCAATCTCACTGAGAGCAAATTATAGCACAGTTGTCCAAAGACATGCACTGCAGCACAGAACAGCTTGTAGTGTTTTGCCAGCATGAAATACTCAAATAACAGCAGTCCAAGCCAGGATGCACATTGCTAACTCAATGATCATATTCTCCAGGTGTGCTAGAAGGAGCAGCAGATATTTCACCTGTGATTAGACTGCCCCATCCCACATTTTAGAGCGTACTGACAAACTACAACATTCTCAGGTAAAGCTCACAGAAGCTCCAAGCCTTTTCTGCTTTGGAGGCTCCATCTTACAGTAACAAAAAATGTTGTTAGCAATAGATTATACACTAAGTAGAAACTTGGAAAACAGTTGGAGTCAAGTGGAAAACCTGTCACTGCTAAAACAGGGAACCCCCTCTCCTTTTCATCTTTCTTTTCACTTTTCTACTCACCAGAAAGTGAAACAATTCAACTCACTGAAATTAAAAAATCAAGTCTGGTTGAATAAGCACGTGTTCTTACCATGCGAAGTTGAACTAGACTTAAATTACAACTGACAATTACCAACACAAATGAGGAGGGAGTGGTTGAAGCCAGCTTTGAGCAGCTGGGAGTAAGAATGAGGGAACAAACCGACAAAGAGAAGGTGAAAACCTTCTGCCTTGTGGCTAGCATGGAAACCATAGGTTTGTCTCAGATGCAGCACAGAACTGGACTCTCAATCAGTTCTCGCTGGTCCAAAAAGTATGTTTATTGATCAGTTAGATAAACAGTATCAAATTAACTACTGTCAACAGCGCTGAGAGATGGTCTGGTGGTGACCAATGAGCCTAAGGTTCAAAGGATTGGTATCCCATTCCCAGCTTCCTGCAAAACAGAATTCACTTAACCTACCTTGTGACTCACATCACCAGAGGGAAACTGGGAAATATTTTTCTGCTTCACTGAGTGTTGCAAATATAAAATCCTACATCAATTGTCAGGAATTCAGGTACTAGAGAGAAGAGGGTCAGTTAGGGAGCTAAGTGGAAAACAGTGAACAGCCAAATGAAGGGGACATCTGTGTTTCACTTGGCCACAGGATAAATGGTACAGACAGAATAATTTGCCTCTATTTAATTAATTTATTGGCTGTAATTTTTTATCATTCTTTTCCCTTCATCAATTCCCACTCACTCCATCCCTCCACAGCATAATTTATAGAATTGGAAAAATTCTTTGTTTTTAAAATTTGATCCAAAAACAGCCCTTCTAAGTTGAAATATGAATTTTCCAGAGTTTTCTTGATACTTTTTAATTCTTCCAAGAACATTTCTTTTTCAGCGTTAAATTTTTGTACCTTCTCTCCTTCATTCTTTCTCCTCTTTTCTCCAGTGAAGAGAATTAGAGAGGGTTGAGGATTAAAATATTTTAAATAATCATTTTTTTCCCAAATGCACAAACATCTATTTATTTTTAAAACTAAAGTATACAAATGTTTTCTACCTGTCTAAATAAGTTACATTTACATCTTTATTTCAGTATGGTTCTTACAGTTTTATCCACACCCCTTGGCTCTCTGTATGAAAAGCACCATGAACTTTCGTCCTCCTCCATCTACACTGCTGGGTACTGATTCCTCCTGTCCTTTGATCTTCCCCTCCTTCACTGCTTTAATGTAAACCCCATGCTCTCCAGGTCAGTGTTTCCCTCTCTCAGCTTAATATTTACTACTGTAGCAGAATGGATGCCATTTTTTCCTTCCTACTGCGTGCATCTCCTCACACTTGTAACAATGCCAGGTTTTTTTCTGAAATGTTGCACCATTACTTATTTTGTAATTTTTTTTATTTATTCCCTGTGTACTTTTTTATTCCTAAATGTTACAAAAACCAGTGACAATTTTTAATTCTTTTTTACTCCAGCTTCTGCTGTAGCAGACTATTGAAAAACAGCAGCTTCACAAACAACCATCCTTTTTTACTCTTTAAAGGACTCCCCAAATATTTTCAAAGAAATGTTAGCTTTTGCCATTTAAACTGGAAGCTGACAACTCAGAGCCTAATGAAAGTTCATGTCATTTGCTCAATAAATATCACTGAACTGGTCAGATGGAATCCCATTTTAAATAACACGGTTCAGGTCTGCATCTATCAAAGGTTTTAGCCTCGCTAGTTTTTTCCTTCAGTTCAAACTGCGCTCAGTTTAACTGAAAAACAACCTCAAAATGAACACTTCCCAACTATTTCTGTTAGATAGATATCTCTGAGGTTACAGACAATCCCTACTCTCCCAAAATTACCATATTAAGACCTCCAACTAAAGTGAGATGAGATGAAAAACAGAAGGATGTGGCTGGATGCAGAAAGCCCTTGCAGCACACAAGCTCCCGGGAGCAGGGAGGACCAGGGAGTGTTCCAGGGCTGGCTGAACTTACTCACAAGCTTTCCTCAAAGGCTGGGCAATGAAATTTATCACAAGCACAGCTGCTGCTCCAAAGCAAGCAAGTAGATGTGTTTTCCTTTACCTGTGCACATCGCTTCTAACTCCTGAACTTCTCTTTCAGCCTCTTTGATTTCTTGAAACGCAGCTGCAATGGGGGACAGATCGGCACATCTTCTCCTCAGGGTTCTTTGCTCAAAGTCATTTAATGAGTCTGCACTTAACTGATGACTAACCTGCTGGTATTCCTTGCTGAGAGACTCCAGATACTTCTGCACAGCCTCATGCTTCCACAAAGCTTGAGAATGCTGATGGTTTTTCCTGTGCCAACTGTTAAAAGACAGAGTGACTCTAGCTGTGTCCAATAAAGGCTTTGGCCTCCAAAATCCATGGTTGTGCAGTCCCACCACGCATCCTATCTTCTTTGCAACGGGAGGGAGAAGACAGCTGTCAAGTTGGCTGTGACAGCAGCAATTGGCAAGCAGGCTCTTGAAAAGACAGACCTTTTGGAAAGGTTTCATTTTGTTTCTTATTTTTCCACCACCTGAAATTAAAAGTACACAGTACATTGGCCAGTGTCATTATCTAGAAAAAGAAAGAGTTTTATTTAAAAAAACCCACAACAAACAAACATAAGGATGGCATCAAGCCCATATCCTGGTTTGATTACACCGACACAAATGCAACTATTATGGACAAAACTATTCCTGTTCTAGTCCCAGTTTAAACGAGAAGCTCTTATCACTACTGTTCTACTGACTGAGGGCTGGAAAAAGTATTTTCTCTCACCTCCTCGAACAGTTTATTTATACTATGGAAAAGCTCCTGTGGATGAGGCTTTACAGACAATAGCTTCATCCAACCATCTTATGCCTTACTGATGAAAGAAAAATGTTCCTGAGAAGACAAATCAATACTAGAGGTAAAGAATTCTATATAGAGAATGTAAGAAATGTCCAGAATTATGTTCCAAATTCTATCCACTACCATAAAAGGAGGACATAAGTAGATGACCGCACAACAGATCAGTCAATAGGACTGCAATGCACTTACAAAAAACCACTCACTCATATATGAAGAAGACAGGAGAACTGCTTTATGTGCTTTACGTCCCCTGTATACTCCTTACTGTGATACATTTACACTTAAGCAACATAGTATTTTCCAACCAAGAAGGGAGTAAGAAGCAGGTACTCTGAAATACAACTCCTGTATTTTTCTGAGACATTTGGCCTACAGTTTTACAGGACCCAGGCTCCCCTTAGCATTACTGCTGCTATGAAAGATCATTTCCTCTTCATTTTATATCATCAACATTGCAAACTATGTTATGAATTACTACTGTGCTCTAACATTTTATATATGGAGCGCAAGACTCTACCAGGAAGACTAAATTGAGATCACACTTATTCTAGGGCTACTCACACAGAAAAGGTTTAACATGCAAAGAAGCATTTAAATCCTGCATTTAAGCATGAGTGGACTCAGTTCCAAAAGACCTAATTCTGCTGATGAATATGGACCTGCTCCAGATCAGCATGGCCCATTGCTGTTTGCTGAGTGATGACCATCATCAACTCAGTTTTAAAATATTAATGTTATATTTTATTTTAATTAATTCATTAAACACATTAATTACAACCATCTAGCTAATTTTTACTGGTGTACGTAAGAAGCAATGTACTCAAATAATAACTAATTTGTTGCACTGCTTTGCCTGGGCTCTCAGAAATAAAATTCTTGGGTTTAAAAGCAAAAGAAAAAAAAAAAAGAAAGAAAAAAAAGAGTAATGAAATGACACAGACCTTCAAGGAAGTCAGAAGTTTCAAAATAATTTTGCCATGTTAAATAAAAAAGGTATCTCCTTCTCAGAGAGGGGCAGCCACACCACATTTGCGTAAAAATAGACATAACTTTTACAGAGCTATGAGCATTAGATGACCTGTTAAATGATCTCCAAACCAGACTATAGTAACTTTTTATGTGATTAAAACTACCTTATGCACACCACAAATCAAAAACCAGGAAGCGAAAGTGACAACTGTAATTGTCCCATTAAAATAATAATAATTTTAAAAAAAAAATCAAGACAGGAAAGAGTTCTCAATCTTGCGAACTCTTTCAGAGATTATAAAATGCATTTCTCACAACCAAAGATGCTACCGGCGCCACGCAGCAGCACTCAGGCCCATACGAATTCGCAGGTACACGGCAGGAAGAGGTACTCCAATGCTCACCGACTGGATCAGGAGCAGCTCGAGCCCCGGCAGCACCTCCCACCGCGGCCACGCCGAGCAAAGCCCCCGACAGCCGCGCAGGGAGCGCCGCGGCAGCGCGGCCCCGCTGCGGGGCTCAGCGGGCAGGGGAAGCGGGAGCGGGCAGGGGAAGCGGGAGCGGGCAGGGAGAGGCGGCAGGGGCGGGCAGGGAAAGGCAGGAGCGGGCAGAAGAGGCAGGAGCGGGCACAAGAGGCAGGAGTACCGGCGGCGCCGGGGCTCCGGCACTCACCGTCCGCGCTCCCGGGCGCCGCACGGATCCCGGCGCGGCCCGCGCGGCCATGGCAGACGGGAAGTGCGGCGGGCGCACTCCCAGTCCCAGCATGCCTGCGGGAAAAGGCGCTTCCCGTGCCCCCGCCGGCGCCGCCTGAGCCACGCCGGCGGCAAAGGCAGCCTCCGCCTTTCGATTCCGGTTAATTAGATTAATTTCAGAGAAATCGGAATAAAATAACGTTAAGGTCCACTTAGTGTCAAAGCTCAGTATTCAATTCTATTTAAAATGAATTACTATTATTCAACTAAAGGCAAACAAAATATTAACAAAGATTACCATTCTGATTATGACTATCCTAGTTAGCTGCAACTTCCTCAAAAAGTATGTTTTAAAACATACTATTTATGTGGATATTTTAAAAGTTTGTATTAAACATTATACTACTACCTCCCTAATTAAAATTTTTTAAATACTTAAACAATGTTTTTTATACCTATAATCTCCAAAATACCTTTCTTCCCAGCTACTGTCATTCTACAAAATTAAAAAAAAAAAAAAAAGAAAAAAAAATGAAGAAGGTAAAACTTTTGTATTTGGCATGTAAAGCATCTCTGGGAGTTGGTGTGGTAAATATTCCGAGACTGAAAACAGGACCAATCAATGGGTAGGATTCGGATCAAACCTCAGCACCTGAATGACAACTTGTTTAGGCCTGAGGACAGGTTCTGGCTCTGCTCTACCTGTGGGTACAGGAGGCAAGGCAGACAGATGGAAAACCACTTGCAGAGAACAGGACCCACCCTGGAGTTGGTCCAGTCTTCATAAGGGCCACAGCAAACAGCACCCTGAAATCTTCCCCAGGCCTGAGCCCACAGTGATGCCATCAGCCAGACTCCATTCCCATTGTACCTCACTCTTCTTCCACTATGACTCCTGGGGCTCAGCAAAATGAAATAATTAAATTGTACTTGCATTGGTACTCTAAATATGCAATTTGATACTCTAAAGTATTGGGAAGGTTCTCTCTGGGAGAACAACCAAGAAGGTAATAACCTGAAACCGCAAGTAGACCTCATGCTCCAAAATTGGTTTTAAAAGAAGAGGGTGGGCCAAGGAAAATCAAATCAGCTTCTACTCCAGCCAGTAATGGTTCATGCATTAAATCCTCTGATTAAACATGGTCATGTTCAGTTTTTATTATGCCTTGTGGATTAATGTTTTTGCTTAAGTGTGAAAATAGAGTGTAACAAAGTCCTGCTCCCTCCCTACCAAAGCACTCAGGGGCCACACAGCCAAGACAAGGGCTGGGCTCTGTGCAGTCAGCAGGGCTGCCAGGGACCATACACCACAGCACCTGTCCATACATCTCATACTCAAAACATGTAAGATACACTCTTTCCCTAAGTTTACCATGTGCTTTTAGACTGCAGTGCAGAAACTAAGTACAAAGGATGTGAAATCTGTGCTTCTACCCCTCTCACAGTTTGTTTTGATGCCTTAAAACCTGCATGGCTGAAGCAGCACCTGCTATGATAAGGGGTTATGGGGCATGGGCTATTTGGGGCAAGGCGCCACCACCTTCCTCAGCACCTTCCACAGTGACATTGGGTGCAGAAAGGAAGAGTGACAGCAGGAAGACAACTGGGCTCCCGGGCTTCAGGACAGATATGGTGGTCCTGTACTTTAAAACCTGGCACTCTTAACTTGCCAGTTTTGAAACTGGAGGCAAAGGGATGGCTCATCAGGCAGAAGAGGCTCCAGGCCTTGCAACATGCCTGGCTTGAAGGCAGGTCCATGCCCACGCAGGACCCTTCTTCGCCCAGGGGGCCCTGACTGGGTTGAGCGGTACTCGAGCATCTCCCCCCAACTTCCACAGGAGCAAAGTGACACACACTGCAAAAATAGCAAACTTGTTACTAGGCATGTAACACTTCAATTTTGTTCCCCCCTTTCAGCCCAAACAGTTCAGACTTCTGAAATCTTTCTGTTTGAAGGAAAAAATGGTGACAGAATCATACGCATCTCGAATACAGTCCTGTTTATTAACAAAGCCTGTAGAGAGAGCTTTGTTTTCCCAGCACAGTGGGATTAAATGACAAGAAGTTTTCTTGACTGCGCTCCCAAACCTCACTTTCAGTTGGAGCTCTGCCTTCCCACAAAGCTCATTTCTTTGTTTATTCTCTCCCAGCTAGGCTACAAACGTTTCTTTTATTGCCTCTCTGCTTTCCTTTTCTTGCTGCTTTTAACAGACTTTTAATATGGACACATCTAGATGCAAATTGAACCCCTGCCTCTTATTTGCAATTTTGCCTACTTTCAGACAGCATTCTTTCCAGTGTTTGGACTATCAGAAACAAAGACCTTTAGCTATCAAGAACAGCCTTTTTGCTTCAAATCAAAGGTCCACCTAGCACAATATTTATCTGACCATTCTCCATGATGCATCAGTTTATCATTCAACCCAACCAGAGGCATAATATGTCTTTTGCCAAGACAGAAACTAGGGTTAATAGAGCCAATGCTTCTGCTAGTTGTTAAAAGTGCTGAAGACATGCCATAGTACAAACAGGCTCTGAAAATGATGCTGCAGACCAAAGCCAAGGCTGCCATCTCTCTCAGTAATACTCCTGCTTTATAAAAATCGGATACCCAATGCAGCACTACTACAGCATATAGCAGAAAGAACAGTGAATTGGGTATTGCGTGTGGAAAACACACACACTGCGATCAGTGACCCTGCTGACTGACAGCTTTAGAAGCATGCCAGAACAAAAAAGTGAGAAATAAACACAATAGAGATATTCCTTAAGACAAGCCATACATCTAGACAGATTAGCAAAACACTACAGAAACCAACAACCATTCACAAAAAGTGTCCATAAGCTGATGGCTCAGCTATAAAGAACTTTATGTTCTCAGGAGGCTTCCTAAACATACCACTTTTTTTTTTTTTCTTTTTCCAATAAGTTGTCTACTCTCTTGTTCCCTGTTAGCCTGAAAGGAAAGCAGCTATCATGTCATCAGCTTCAGCAAGGCTCGTGTCGAGGACATGCTGCTTGGGATCTTCAGTCTCATAGCCATCTGCTTACTGAGTACCAAATAAAATATATTAAGTACACAGATTTTCTAATTGGCTCTTGTGAGTTACTGTTTCACACACACCTGCTTTACTTGGGGATATCTGTCATGATCATCATCTGTGACTGTAGATGGGTAACCATATTATTACAGAACTATGATACTTTGAAATAAATGGCAAAATATAATTAATATTTTGAAAGGTTAATTATGTAAACAGATTTTAATTGCAGTCGCCTAGTTTATTTTCCCATTAAGATGGTCTTTTAAATTGGTTGTAACCTTGACAGTTTAACCAATTTTCCTTCTAAGTAATGCCTTAGGCCATGTAGTTTTACTGTTCCTGGTTGTTGGTGGTTTTGGTTTGGTTTTGTTTTTAAGAACGATTTTTGGGAATAACAAAAAAAAAAAACCAAAGATAAACCAAAAAAAAAAGACCTTAGACCTCCTTCGGTGAAGGAACCAAGCGATGAATAAACGCCGCTGTTCTACGGCGCACGATGGTGTCGGGAAGTTTTACATAACCAACTGCTGAAAATGCCTTAATGCGACGGGGGCCGTCCCCGCTTGCTCAAAGCCTGGCTGCCAAGTTTGCTGTTGTTTCCTTAAATACCAGCCAGGGCACCGCAATCCCGCAGCGCCGCTCAGAGCCCCGCCGCCGCCAGAGGCTGCGCTCCTTCCCAACGCCGCCTCCCTCCCAGGCTTGCGGGCAGCCTGGCTCTCCGAAGCGGCCCTTTGAGGGCCGGGAGCGGACGCTTCAGCCGCCGCTCCGGGAATCGCAGAGTGAATCACGGAGGGAACCCTCACTGCCTGCCCCGCGGCCGGGCGGGCGGAGGGGGTGCCTGTGAGGGGGAGCGGCGCTGCGCCTGCGCCGAGGGGACCCCGGCGGCCATTTTGCAGCGTCAGGCGGGCGGCGAGGCGCCCCGGCAGCTGCGCAGAGGGGC